>OX451741.1:1035864215-1036036715 GCA_948472305.1 Vicia faba
TTTTTATATCTTGCTTGTGTGTTTTGTTCAGATAATATGTCTCGACATGTTATACGACGTCTAAAGTCTGATATACCAGAATTTCAATTTGTATCAGAGAAGGCATCCTATTCTATTTATGGGTGAGATCCTGGGAAGATACTTTCTGGTCATGGCCAAGGAAGGAGGTATCTACTAAAAAGTTGTTTGAACTTAGATAGTTCATATTATTGTTTGAATGGTCCCTTGAAGTGGAGGATGGACTATTTGTGACAAGGTCTGTGTTGGACCTGTCTGTTGTTATCATACATGTAGCTTTGGTGGTGAGCTAATGTTTTTAGGTTTGATTTATTTTCAAACATAGGATGTTTTGTTTACACCTGGATTGTGATGTTTGTGTGCAAGGGTTTGTATGTTTTTCTTGAAGGTTGTTGAGGAGTTTTCTTGTTTGTGTTTCGTTGCATATGTATCTGATGGAAAACTCCTGGTGGTTTTGTATGTTTCTGGCGTCAAAATTGTAGCCATCTGTTCTTCTCTAGAGGTGTATCTCATGGTGTTGTACCCTAAAATTTGCCCTCCCATATTTCTCAACACATGGTGTTGTATCCCAAAATTTGCCCTCCCATATTTCTCAAAACATTTCAAGAAAAATTCACAAGTCCAACCCGGCGCGTCATATTCAGGTGTTCTTTCGCCAAGATATCTCTGATAACGTATTCTCAAATTCAGGTTCGACTCAAGAGTCAATTCTTTAAAGAAGGTATCCGACTGTGTGAGTTTTCTCGAAGAAATATGGTGAAAAAAGTGTGCTGAAAGTGCATATTTTACGCGCTAAAAAATTCCTAACTTGAAGATCGTGGCTCGTTTTGAACCCGTTCCGGTGGCTAAAATTCCGTCTTGACGTCATCTATGTTTTCATCTCTCACGGATGGAAGCCAATTTCAATCAGAAAGTCTTCAAAAATGTGGATTTATCAAGTATTTTCGTACAGAAAATTTGTGACAGAAGTTTATTTGCGTCATGTTCAGAAAATCATAACTTGGTCGATTTTCATCGTATCGAGCTGATTCCGGCACCAAGATTTCACAAATTGAGTTGGCTACATTTTCACAGAAGGTATTGAGTTCAAACAGTATTCAAAAGACCTTCGTTTTTTGCTCAGAGTGCGTGACGCGCCGAAAATCCTGAATGCTGAATATTATTTTATCTGGGTCGAAACTTCGAAAATTCATAACTCGGTCAATTTTTATCGGATTGGGCTCATATTTTTACACAAGGTCACTGACTCATAGATCTACAACTTTTATTCAAAAGTCGAGACCGGATTATACTCCGATCAATACCAGTTTTTTATTGAAGAACGTGTCAGAGTCGACACTGGAGCCCAAAATAAGTTTGTCTGAGCTGAAACTTCAAAAATTCATAACTAATTCACCGTTTATCCGATTGAGCCGATTTTCGGACAGGAGTTAGTTCTCGATATCGGCTACATTTTGTTTTCACATTTCAACTTCAAAAATTGTACTTAAGTCCCTGAGATTTAGCCTGGAAAGTGATGAACTCAAGTGAACATTGGAGGCCCAATTGCACATTCAAAGCCCATTTTCTTTATCCTAATTTCCATTATATAATCACATTCTTTTCACACAAACCAAGGAGGAAAAAAAAACCTTGCCACAACACTGTCAGAATATCAAATTCTTTCAAGAACCCTAAAACCTTGAAATCCTTATTACAAATCCTTCTCTCACTACAAACAAGTCATCTCAGTTACAAACCAACATCTCACTACTTCTTCAGTAAGGGTAAGGCTGGCTTGATCTCCATGATCAAAAGGGGATAAAAGCATTCATGTCACTACTTTTCTAGTAAGGGTAAGGTTGATTTGATCTCCATGATCAAAAGGGTATAATCATTCATACATGCCATATTGACCTAAAAATTAAATTTCTTCATATATTGGCTTTATTTGTATTTTATGATATATAGTAATTTATTTAATGTGTTCATGAGATTCAACACTGCAGATTTAGACAGGATCCCGTGCAGGTTCATTAAGAAACGTTGACGCCAAAACACAAATGGCCAAAAGCCAAAAGCCAAATGGCCAAAACAGAACAGCTTACACATGACACCAATACATGGCGAGACAGACATCCTGAGAAGGTTAAGGAACGTTGAGGCCAGAACACAAATGGCCAAAAGCCAGAACACAAATGGCCAAAAGCCAAAACACAAATGGCCAAAACAAAACAGTTTACACATGACGTCAATAGTTGTTTCACCCCTCCAATCAGGCTCGTATACTCCTAAACTCTCTCTCTATTTTTTTTTATTTTCCTTTAATTAATTAATCGTTATTCTTTTTATTAATCACTAACCAATTAACATTTTTTCCTAATAAAATCAAAAACACAAAAAATATTTTATTTATTAAAATTAACTTCATCACTTTTATTTTTGTAAATAAATTAATTTAATCAATTTAGCTTTAATTAGATTTAACTTTTAATATTTTTTGCAATATTTAAAATCAATTTAGAATATTAGGTTTTTATTAGCATTAATTCAATTTATTTTATTTCTTTAAAAACTCAAAAATCCAAAAATATTTTCATTATTTAATTTAATTTAATTGTTCATTTAATTTAATTCCATTTAATTCAAAAATAACCAAAAAATCACTTTCTTTCAAAAAAGGGTCAAAACCCCAAAAAACTCGCATCCGATTTAATTTCCCGCACGCGATCCATTTTTCCATATTATAGTACTTGCTTCCGGAATATAATAACTTTAATTAGAACTTTATTTATTTATTTCTTTATTTTACTTTCCGCAATTTAAATTAAAGGGTTTGTTTTTGGTGATGTAAATACCCGACACCTTGTAATAATTTAGATTTAATTTCCCGCAATTTAATTTCCGCACAATATTAACTGTTAGATGTATGTTAATTAGGCTATATATGACAAGACTTCTCTGAAAATAAAATCAACCCGTAGCTCACCATAACATGTACAAAGATCACTTAACTGAATCCTGACACACTCGCACATGCCACTCCTAGGGTACGCCTCACTTGGTTGCCTCGACGTGGTCATTGAGTATAGGGTGTTTTAGAGGTCGCCCTCCTGTCTAAAGATCCAAGTTGCCTCGAAACAGTTACCTAGGATAAAAAGGATCTAGGACATTAGGGTTACCGCTAAGGCGTCCTACTATTGCTTTGGTGACCACATGTCCCTATAATCGAATTGACCCGAATAACTCCAACGACGGTGCTACCTACTTCTCAATAGTGGGATAGTACTGTCTAAAGGACATTTACACAGCTTAATTTCTTTTGAGTAGGTAGAGGTTCTTAGATACTTGCTCTTTCAAAACAAAAACAACTTTTCGCACTTACACTTTTCAAACAAAAGTTTTCAAACAAATACTTCATACACTCTTGAGGACTGATACAAGAGTTAAAACGAAGTTTTCAAACAAACTTTTTCAAAACCCACAAACACAAGAAAAACAAACATTTTTGAAAACATGGTGAGCAAGTACCTAAGAGCCCGTGGATAACCACAGATAGAAAGGGTGCTAACACCTTCCCTTTCTATAATCTACCTCCCGAACCGAGAAACATCTCGAAAAGGAATTTTGCTGTGCTTTTGTCCTTTCCTTGTTGGAGAACATAAAAGACGGTGGAGACTCTTGCTTACCGCTACATTTCGCGAACCAGCATTTCAAAAACAGTCAGTTCTATTTCCACCGATCACACATGGCAAGAGAGGTCCCCAAATTTCTCAAGGAAGTTCAAAAGTTGACCAGACAAACTTTCTCCTAAGGAAGTCTATCTCTAATTAGGGTTTCCATCTTCATCAAGATGTGTGAACCACAAAGGACTCAAATGATCACCATTGTTCTAATATGTCCTCAAGATCATCCATGTCAAGTTTCAAGCCTTGCAGAAGAAGTTTGCTCAGTCAATTGCTTAAATGCTTGAAAATCAACTATGCTAGGTCAAAAGTCAATTGTGGCCCACATACAGTCAAACTTCAAGATTTTTGGTTAGCATCCTAATTTTCAAGTATTATTCATCATTTGATCAAGGTTTGATCATGATTCCTCAAGGATTGCTCACAATTCATCAAAACCCAAAAGTTGCTAAATTAGGGTTTTGTAGAAAAAGTCAACTCAACTTTGACCAAGCATAACTTTCTCATACTTTATCAGAAATGACCCATCCAAATCTCATTTTAAAGAGGATGAAATTCCCTACAATTCATCTTCATCTCCCAAGTTCAGAATATGCACTCACAAAAGGATATGAATTTTGACATTATAGGTCCTTTTGAAAAGTCAACAAAAAACACAGTTTGGGTCAAAGCTTCATACATGAACATGGAAGACTCAATTGAGATGAGACCAAAAGGGTTGCTTAGAGGACATCATAATATTTATAAAAAGTACAATAACACCTCTCTAGAGTCAAAATTGAGAGAGTTATGCATTGGCCAAGTTGACCATTTTTGCAAAATTGCCAAAAGTCAAATATGCTCAAATTTGCATTTTTTGCTAAATGGGCCCAATTTTTTATGCTTGCACTTCAATTATAATGTGGTCCACGACTCAAATACTTATCCACACATTATTTTCTTCATTTTTCAATTTATTTTCATTTTTCATTAATTAAAAAGTGAATTAAATCAAATAAATGATGAAAATTATCAAAGATATGATTTGATTTGTTTTTTACAGATTGTCAATCAAGATATGCTGAGCTTGCATGATCAATTAGAATCAATGGCAATTGGTACAAGAAAGGCATGATTGGCATGGAAATAGAAAGATATCATACAAATTGAAAATCAAATCAAATCTTGGATAAATGCAAAGATTCATGCCAAGTTTGTTAACCTAATTCATTCCAGGTTATATAATAAAGCTTTGCAGAACTGGAGACTCTGCTGGGGAATAAGTGGGGTATACCTTAGGATCTAGGTCATCATAATTGCTTATCTTGATTGCTTTGTTTGCTTTACTTTTAAGGGTTTTGTTTGGGGTTACTATAGATCCTACACCTGGATCTGGGGAATACCTTTTAGGTAAGTAACAATAGACTGTGAGGGAACTGTACGACATAGACCGATACGGTTGAAGCAATAGCTGCATTGGTGTGACACTTTGGTTGGTACCGGTATCCCTTGTGGTGAAACGAGGAGAATACGGGGCCGCTGCATGGTGTTGTTAAGCATCAACTGACCTTAGAACCTTTAATCACCCAACTTGGCCATTAGAAAGTAGCGAGATAGCCGGCCTCAGTGTAGAGATGAGAACTGGTTGATACGATGCTACACTCATTGAGATCATACTCTCGGAATATTTCGATCGCAAGAAAAGATTGCGTGAGCTGAAACCATGACCGATGGAGGATGGTCAGTGATATTGAGATCCTCTAGAACCCGGTTACTTTTCTAGGACAGGTTGAACCAACTTAACTTCAAGAGGGTATTACCTTTGACCTCATGCAAGCCTTAAACCTAAGGGCTTTGTATGATTTGACCGTGTTTGCAATACTTGTGTTTGCTATACCTGTGGTTTATCATGACATCATGCATTATAACATGGCATTCATGCTTAATTACACTAACCATTTCAAAGACCAAGGGAATTTATCTTTGTTCTATTTTGCAGATCATGGCTTCCGTGCGTAGAAATACTATCTGAATCAGCTTTGTGCATATACCTGCCCAACTTAAAAAACTAGCATCAAGAGTTTCTGAAACTTCTACTTTCATTAAGAGACACGGTCAACTTCTCAGTCTGGTTACTTCAAACCATGATGAACAGATGATAAGCGTACTTTTTCAGTTCTTCGATCCCAAGCATCACTGCTTCACCTTTCCAGATTATCAGTTGTACCCACCTTGGAATAATTCTCTCATCTATTGGGCATATCCATTCTTAAACAGGTACCCTTCACAGGTATGGAAGAAGTTCCTAAGCTGGAAGTCATTGCCTCAACTTTACATTTGAAACGGGCCGACGTGGTATCCAATTGGGAAACTCAAAGCGTAGTTGAGGGTTTTCTAGCCAAATTTCTGATAGATCAGACTCAACTATTTTAGGATGATATGGAATTTCAGGCTTTTGAGGATGTCTTAGCTCTTCTTATCTATGGTTTAGTTATCTTCCCTAATCCGGGCTCTTTCGTAGATGTGAATGCTATCAAGATTTTCCTTTCCCGCAACCCCGTGCCTACCTTGCTTGGAGATATTTTGCATGCTCTCCATACTCGTACCATGAATAGAAGAGGGACTCTTATGTGCTGCATTTCGTTGTTGTCGAGGTGGTTTATTTCTCACCTCCCTAGGTCTATACTGAAGAACGAAGAAGGTTTGGGTTGGTCACACAAAATAATGTCACTCGCTCATACGAATATTCTTTGTTGTTCCCGAGCTATGGAAGACACTGTTGTTATTGACCGCTGTGGGGGGTACCCTAATGTCCCATTACTTGGTATCAGAGGGGGTATAACTTACAATCCGTGTCTCGCTTTGTGACAATTTGGTCGTGCTCGAAGGGATGGTCCTCATGAGTTACTTCTCGAGGACATTGTATTCGACTATAAGGATGATGTTAAGGAGCATCGTCGGAGGTTCATACGAGCTTGGGGCATGGTAAACAGATCTGACCCCAAAGAGTTGGGACCGAAGACTTCCCTTCCTATGCAGCCTTACCTCCAATGGGTTCGAGCTCGTGTCCATAAGCTTATGATTCCTTATGTGGCCGTATTATCAGTGATTGTGGAGCCCACTACTGAAGACGATATTCCTTACACGGTTCTCTATCCTTACATGCCCACTGATCTTAGGGAGCTACAAAGGTCTTGGATTCAGCTAAGGAATGAGCGGGATACTTACCGGGAGCCGTTCCATGAGCAAGAGAGGAAGGTTTTAAAGCTCACCAGGCAGCTCGAGGAAGAAAGAGTGCTCAATGACTATATCAGCACAAAGAGAAAGCGTCCATGGGACTTTTGATTTTTCTTTTCTAGTTTTAGATTTGTTTTATTTACTCCTTTGTAACGCCTTAAAGGCATGTTGAACCTTTCAAATTTGAGCTAATAAAGTTTTGTTTATTTTGGTTTGCAAATTTAAATCTCCCAAAGTCTTTGAAATCATTACATATGCATCCCATTATCATACACATCATTACAGGTACCACTACAGGTTTCTCATCTTCTTCGCTGTTTATTTCGGCAGAAATGTCTTCTGATCAAGCCATCAAGGATCTTCAGGCACAGAACGCCGAGTTCCAACAGATGTTCATAAGTCTGGCTAAGGGGCAGGAAGATCTGAAAGCCCTTATTCTGAAAGAGAAGAAGAAGAAGAAAAAGACTGGTATTCTGAATATGGGCAGAAGATTTGGAGAAAGGTTGAAGCATCAAACTGATCTGACCTCTTCATCCAAGGAAGGAGAGAACCAAGAAGGGGAAAAGGACCCTAGTCCTGAAGTTTCTGACAATGATACTGATTATGATGATGAGCAGTATCCTCCTGCTGAGGATAGATACAAACAGCTAGAAGACCGTCTCAGTGCTATGGAAGTTCAGAAGATACCTGGTTTGGATTTCGGAGAACTGGGATTGGTATCGGGAGTGGTCATCCCTCAGAAGTTTAAAGCTCCGGTTTTTGCCAAGTATGATGGAGTGTGTGATCGGTGGATTTAGAACTGACTGTTTAACGCTGGTTCGCGAAATGTCGCGGAAGCAAGAGTCGCCACCGTCTTTTATTTTCTCCAACATGGACAGGACAAAAGCACAGCAAAATTCCTTATGAGATTATCTCTCGGTTCGGGAGGTAGATTTATAGAAAGGGAATGTGTTAGCACCCTTTCTATCCATGGTTATCCATGGGCTCTTAGATACTTGCTCTTATGTTTTCAAAATGTTTGCTTTTTGAAATGTGAGTGGGTTTGAAAAAGTTTCATTGAAAGATTTCTGAATAACTCTTGTATTTGTCCTCAAGAGTGTTTGAAAAATTGTTTTGAAAGCTTTTTTGAAAGTGTCTGTGTGAAAAGAGTTTGTTTTGTTTTTTAGGGAGCAAGTATCCATGAGTCATCTACCTACCCTAAGGAATTAGGCTGTGTAAATGTCCTTAAGGTAGTGCCATCCCACCATTGAGAGGTAGGTAGGACCACCATTGGAGGTGTTCGGGTCAATTCGAGTGTAGGGACAGTGTGGTCACCGAAGCAACAGTAGGACACCTTAGAAGCTACCCTTATGTCCTTGATCCTTTTTTTTATTCCGAGGCGACCATTTTGAGGCAACTATTCCGAGGCAACCGTTTCGAGGCAACTGTTTCGAGGCAACTGGATCATGGACATAAGGACTTACTAAAATGTCCTATACTTGACGACCACGTTTCGAAGGCAAGGCAACAGGTGAGGCGTACCCTAGAAGTGGTGTGCGTATTTATGTGTTATTTTCAGTTTAAAAGTTATCTTTGATCAGGCATCATTGTGAGCTACGCTTGTTTTTAATTAACCATTCATTCTTTCATGCAATTTAGAATTTAAGAGTGCGGAAATTTAAATGCGAAAAGATAAATCCTACGCTATTACAAGGCGCGGGTCTATACATCGCCAAAGTACAAAGACCCGTTTTGATAAAAATGCGGAAAGTAAATAAAGGCGGTAAACCTAATTACTATTACATCCGGAAAGCAGTTACATAATGATCAATAAGAAAATAAAGCGCGAAAAGAATAAATTGGAACGTCCGAGGGTGTTGGACCCTTTGCTTGAAATTAAATTAAATTAAAGTCTAATTAATTATTTAATTTAAAAAGAAAGTGTTTTTTATGTTTTTTTTTGTATTTATGAAAATAAAGAAAATTGAAAATCAAGAGAAACCCTAATTCTAAGTTATTTTTAATTATTAATGAAAAATATACAAGTTAACCTAATTTATACTAATTAGTTAATTTACATATTTATTTACAAAAACATTTAGTAATTAATAATAATAATAATGAGAGAAAATTATTTATTAAAAAAAAGATGAAAAGGTCAAAAACCTAATTCTACTTATTTTATTTTATTAAGAAAAATATTAAAATTGAAAACCTAATTTACTAAATTAATGGTTTGAGTTTATTTACAAAAATAAATTTTAATGGTGAATTCAATATTAATAAAAAATAAACATTTTTTAGTTTCTGATTTATTATTGTGAAAATTATTTTATGGTAAAAAAGAAATAATTAAAACATTAAAAAGAATTAGAAAAGAAAATCAAATAAAAATTAAAAATGATGCAAACCATGGGGGGTATCAGGCCCATTTTGGAGGTTTCTTGGAGTAATTTGGCCCATGAACACAAAGCCTATTTTGACATTTCCAGCTTGAGTGCGTGTCCGTTGACTGAGGTACATGGTAGGACTCCTTTTGTGGCCTTCAGATTGATCCTCATGAGTATGTGGCAGGCACAGGCATGAGCGTGCATGGTGAGCCATTGAGACTACGCTGCATTGGAACACATTACAACAAAAATTATGGATTAAATGGGGGGACCTGGGAATCGAACCCAGGTCCCAATACCTGCAGGACAACTCATCCACCAACTGAGCTAACGCGTGCATTTGTTAATGTAATGGAGCATAATTATTATTATAAAAAACAAAGTTAATGATATGAAACAAGAAAAAGCGCACTAGATTTTGAATACTCCAACCATGTTACGACACGCTAGCTTCGTCTTCATCTTTGTACCTGCAATACAAGCAAATAGTGGGGGTTTTAAACCTCCACTAAATAGCACAGTGGAAAATAGCGAACACGTGTACAGGCAACATAAATTAAGCGCGAGGAGATGGTCTGCTTCGTCTCAATGTCACGAATTCAGCTGTACCAGTTTGAAGGTCTAATTTTGCCATATATGAGAACCCCTAATTTGGAGTTTCTGAAACCCTAGGTTTCATCCATGGCAGATTTGGATATAAGCATCGTTAGTTCAATTAAATGGTACCATTCGCTTCAGAACATCATTGTTAGTGTAAATCAACAAATAAAACGCATGAATAATGCATGGAAATCAAAAATCGATTATGGACATATTCATGAAAAGTGTGACTCTGTTCTACCGATTCTGGGAGTATGGGGACTGGAAAATGGTTGCAATCGACTCCTAGCAATGTCAGGAAGGCAATGGAAGTGTTTGGAAGCCTTGAATCACCCTGCAACTAAGATTTCAGTTTTCAAGTTTTGGTGAAAATTTGGCAATTTGGTTATGGCCTCCTGAGCAGTTTTTCGTGTATATTGGAATAGGGTTAGCTTGTGTATAAGTATCTGAATGAAATTAGGTCAAGAAAACAAGCCCAAGGTCCATGAATTTATGATTTCAATATTTGATTTTTCCATATCTTTTTTCAATCTTTTTTCATGCAAATCCTTGCCAATTGTGGAAGATATTGCCTTGTTGATTGATGCACGAAATCTCTTGTATATAATGAACATATTTGCTGCACAAAAAAGATTTAAAACCATTATTTGATATTTTTCTCATATTTAAATCTAATTAAATGAATTAATAATAATAACAATTCAATTAATTAATTAAAAATAAGAAAATAAATCCCTTTGAGCTTAATGGGTCGTGCATATGCTTTGGGTAATGATTCAAGAAAGAATTTGAGGCCCATTAGCAATTTTGAAGCTTTTGAAGTAAAGTTGACTTTTCAAAATTCCCAAAAATTTCCCAACTTCTCCAATGCATATCTTGCTCAATTTTGAAGCTATGATCATGTTCTTGGACATTTTGGAAAGGACTTGAAGTCCTCTAACCAATGTATTTGGTCCCATGTCATTTTAATTTACCAATCTCAAGTTATGGTCTTTGACTTAAAGTGCCTTTTTGTTGACTTTTGAAAATGACCTATAATGTTGAAATTGATAACTTTTTGTGAGAGCATTTCTTGGATTTGGAGTGTGAAGATGAGTTGTAGGAAATGTAATTCTCTTCAAAATGAGCTTTGGATGGGATTTTTCTGATAAACCATGAAGAAGTTATGCCTTGGTCAATTTGCAGTTGACTTTTCAACTGTCCAAAAATAGAAACTTTTGCATCTTGAGACTTTTTGAGCCATGCTTTGAGAATCATGATCAAGAATTGATCAAATGATGTTTGTGGCTTCAAAATAAGATGTTGACCAAAATTTTTGACTTTTGACTGTCAAATGACCATTTTGCCCCTGCAGTTGACTGTAGAGCATTTAGGGTTTTTGACTGTGCAATTTGATGCTGTGAGTCCTGAAACTTGACATATGGATGCTTGACAATGTATGTAGGCATGTGGGACTTGATTGGACCCTTGGAAACCTCAATTTCTTTGCAAGAACCAAAACCCTAATTTTGACTATGTTAGGAGGCAATTGGACTGTGCAACCCTTGAGTGATTTTGAATCATCTGAAGATTGATCTTGGCAAATCTTGAAGAATATGGGAGGGCAAATTTTGGGGTACAACAGAGTGTCCTGTCCAAAACTCCATCTCCGATCTTATGTCAGGAAGATTCAACCCCACACCGCTGATAGAAATTTGTGGGTGCATTTCTTTCAAGATAGTCTATCAGGGACTCAACTTGAATGGTTCTACCAGTTGGAGGGAGCCAGTGTCCAAAACTGGGAAGATCTTGTTGTTGCTTTCTATAAGCAGTATCAGTATAATGCCGACCTTGCTCCCACTCGTACTCAACTCCAGAGTATGTCCATGGGTGCAGGTGAAGGTTTTAAAGATTATGCTAAAAAATGGAGAGACTTAGCTGGGAGAGTTCAACCCCCTTTGTCTGATAGGGAGTTGGTGGATATGTTTCTTGGTACGCTGTCTGGTCCGTTTTTCAATCACTTAATCGGTAGCTCGTCATCTGGTTTCACTGAGCTGATTTTAACTGGAGAAAGAGTAGAAGCTGGAATTTAGAGTGGTAAAATACAGAAGGATGCCTCCTCGAGTTCAGCAAAGAAGCCTTTCGCTGGTAAGAAGGAAGCCAGTGCGGTCTATAGCCCAAGGGGCCAAAGCAGATCTGAACACCGTCAAACGGTAAATGCTGTAGTGATACCAAGACCCGCAATTGCTCCACAATGCAACAATCAACAAAGGGTGGAAAGACCACAACGACAGTTTTCCCGCATCAGTATGACTTTGGCTGAAGTTTTACCTCACCTTCTGAGATCCAACTTGGCGACCCTGAGAGAGGCTCCCAAGAATCCAAATACTACCTCTCCCAGATACAATCCCAACGCGCGGTGCGCCTACCATTCTGAGAGTCCTGGCCACGACACAAATGATTGTTGGGCTCTAAGAAACAAAGTACAAGACTTGCTTGAAGCCAAGGAGATAGAGTTTGATGCTCTAGAAAAGCCGAATGTTATAACTGCTCCCATGCCCAAACATGGTCGTGGAGTTAATGCTGTTGACACTGATTTTTTTGTGACCTCTGTTGAAGAAATTTCTACTCCTCTTATGACTGTTAAGAAGAATTTGTTGTTGGCTGGTTTATTTCCGGTTTATGGTGAAGGTTGCCACATGTGTTCGATTTTACCTTCTGGTTGCCGTTTGTTGAAGCCAGGTGTTCAGTGCCTGATGGATAATAAATAGATTATGTTCGAGAAGACTTTGATTCCTGTTGTTCCAATTGAAGACATCGCTATTATAACCATTTCCGCCAATCCTTCCAATGATTCCTCGAGAAGACCTGTTAGGATTACGCTTGTTTAAAGAATTGCTCCGCTAATAATCACTGCTCCTGGTCCCATTCCGTACACCTCAAACAAGGTTGTCCCATGGCATTACGGTGCTGATGTGTACTATCATGGCATTAAGCAAGATCTGAAGAATGAAGAAGCTGATACGGATGTCAGTAATATTGTCGGGACTAGTAACGTTACCCTAAGTGGAAGGATTTTCTCTTCTGAGATTGCTCCAAAGATCATCAAGCCTACTGTTATTCCAACTGCTGCTCCAACCAGCACTCCTGACATTTCTCCTGTTCCTACTCCAATTATTACCCTTGCTGTTGAGCCGTCTGAGACTCGGGGAAAAGAAATTATAGGTGAGCCTGCCCGGATGGAGGCACCTAATAAAATCATTATGGAAGCCTCTAAACAAGAAATAGAGGAAATACTGAAGATCATTAAGAAGAGCGACTACAATATGGTCGAGCAGTTGGGGCAGACCTCATTAAAGATATCTATGTTGTCTCTGCTGTTATGTTCTGAAGCCCATGCGAAGGCTTTGATTTCATTTCTCAAGACTGCGCATGTGCCGCAGGAAACTTCAGCAGATCAGTTCAAAGATTGTGTGGCCAGCCTGACTGCTGACAATGGGCTAGGTTTTTCAGATGCGGATCTGACACCGAAAGGAAGGAATCATAATGATGCTCTGCATGTCTCGATTGAGTTCAGGGGCACCACTATGGCTCATGTGTTGGTAGATACCGGGTCTTCACTGAATTTTTTGCCGAAGAAGGCGTTGGACCGTTTAGATTGTGAAGGTTTGACTCTAAAGCCTAGTAACATTATGGTAAGGGCTTTTGACGGATTGAAGAGAATGGTGCACGGGGAGGTGGACATCCCTATCAAAGTGGGTTCTTAAACTTTTGGGTCTACCTTCTATGTAATGGATATCAGGTCGTCGTATTCTTGCTTGCTGGGTCGTCCTTGGATCCATGAGGCTAGGGCAATTACTTCCACACTCCATCAAATGCTGAAGTATCCGGTGAAGGGAAAGATAGTCACAGTGCGAGGTGAAGAAGAATATATGGTGAGTCACCTCAATTCTTTCCGCTACGTAGAGATGGACGGGGAATTCATAGAAACTCCTTGTTAGAACTTCGAAGAGGTCCCTCAGACTTTGGCATCAAATGAAGTTACTACCAACAAACCTTCATTGAAGATGGCTTCTCTCAAGGACGCTAGGGTTGTGGTTGAAGAAGGTGGGTATACCAATTGGGGTCAGCTTCCTGATTTCACTCACAAAACTGACAAATTTGGTTAAGGATTTACTACAGGGGCTCAAAGGGCTGTTAGGCGCGCTCGGGCTGGAAGACCTCCTCTACACATTAGCAATCGGGGAATTAATGCAATTGAAGACAGTGAAGAGGATTCAGACATCGACAACTGGATCTACCCTACAACCAACGGTGGACCGAATAACTGGACGGCTAGGGACCTCATACTTGTTTCTTTTATTCTGCAGTAATTGACTCATTAGTTTTAAGATTTCTAATAAACAATTTAAAACTTTACGGCCCTGTGCATTGCCCGAGGCACCTTGACTTTTCTTGTGAGGGCTTATTATTTGTCATTTCATATATCATTAATAAAGCATTGGACGTTTCTTGCATACAAATTTTGCGCTCCTTGTTTTTCTTTTCTGTCTCTCACTTTATCAAAACATCTATTCTCTTACACACACTCACGTATCATACTGCAGATCCATATCCACTCTGGATCCCATTGATAACAACTCTGCTACTTCCAGTTATGACTTCAAAAATCCGATCAACCAAGTCGAGGACGAAGGTGAGGATGATTGTGAGGTGCCTGGAGAACTTGCTAGACTATTACAGCGGGAAGAGAGGGCCATACAACCTCATGAAGAGCCAGTTGAGTCAGTGAATTTGGGTACAGAGGAAGACATGAGAGAGGTTAAAATAGGTGCGAATCTGGAGCCTAGTGTCAAGCAATGGTTAATACAGATGCTACACGACTACGTTGAGATCTTTGCCTGGTCCTATGAAGACATGCTTGGGTTGGACACTGATATTATGGTACATCGCCTGCCGACTAAAGAAGACTACCCTCTGGTAAAGAAGAAGGTTCGCCGTATGCGCCCTGAAATGTCAGAGAAAATCAAGGCAGAGGTCATGAAACAGTTTGACTCAGGGTTCTTAGCTGTCACTTCTTATCCGCAGTGGGTTGTCAATGTCGTTCCGGTACCTAAGAAGGACGGTAAGGTACGGATGTGTGTGGACTACAGAGATATGAACAGGGCAAGCCCCAAGGATGACTTCCCACTTACTCACATTGATGTTATAGTCGACAACACCGTGCAATACAAGATCTTCTCCTTCATGGATGGTTTTTCTGGCTACAACCAGATCAAGATGGCTCCTGAAGACATGGAGAAGACAACCTTTGTTACACGGTGGGGCACCTTCTGTTACAAGGTAATGCCTTTTGGGTTGAAGAATGCTGGGGAAACTTATCAGCGCGCCATGGTCGCTTTGTTCTATGATATGATTCACCATAAGATCGAGGTTTATGTTGATGACATGATAGCCAGGTCCCAAACTGAGGAAGAACACCTTGATCATCTCCAGAAACTGTTTGACAGGTTGAAGACGTACAAGCTGAGGTTGAATCCGAACAAGTGTACCTTCGGGGTAAGATCTGGTAAGCTTCTGGGTTTTGTTGTTAGTGATAAAGGTATTCAGGTGGACCCTGCAAAGGTAAAGGCCATACAAGAGATGTCGGCTCCCCGCACAGAAAAAGAAGTTAGAGGTTTTCTGGGACGTCTGAATTACATCGCCAGATTCATTTCACATTTAACTGCTACTTGTGAGCCAATCTTCAAGCTGCTGAAGAAAGATCAAGTGGTAAAGTGGAATGATGAATGCCAGACTGCTTTCGAAAGAATCAAGGAATACCTTCAAGAACCACCAATTTTGATGCCTCCAGTTGAAGGAAGACCTTTGATATTATACTTGACAGTGCTAGACAGTTCAATGGGGTGTGTGCTGGGGCAGCATGACGAGTCTGGTCGAAAAGAGCACGCCATTTATTACCTTAGCAAAAAGTTTACCAACTGTGAGACCCGATACTCATTGCTCAAGAAAACTTGTTGCACTTTGGCATGGGATGCTCGCCGACTGAGACAGTATATTCTTACTCACACTACCTTGTTGATATCAAAGATGGATCCGATCAAATATATTTTCGAGAAGTCCGCCTTATCCGGAAGAATAGCAAGATGGCAGATGATCTTAACCGAGTACGACATCTAATACACCACCAAAAGAGCAATCAAGGGGAGTGTATTTGCGGATCATTTGGCGCATCAGGCCGTGGATGACTACCAGTCCATAAATTTCGAGTTCCTGGATGAGAATATCATGTTGGTGAATGACTACGAAGAACCTGGACCGGATGAAGGACCCGAGGAGGGATCCCGATGGTTTATGTATTTTGATGGAGCCTCAAACGCATTGGGTAACAGCATTGGCGCTGTAATTATATCTCCTGAGGTCTGTCATACTTCGTTCACCGCCCGATTATGCTTTAACTGCACCAACAATATGGCAGAGTATGAAGCATGTATCATGGGTCTTCGAGCTGCTATTGACCTAAGGATTTAATTCTTGAGTGTATTCAGAGATTCCGCTCTGGTGATAAGTCAGATCAAAGGCGAGTGGGATACGAAGCACTCGAATCTTATTCCTTACAAAGAGTATGTACTAACATTACTCCCACACTTTGAGGAGGTAACCTTTGAAAATTTCCCACGAGAAGAGAACCAGTTGGCGGACGCGCTAGCTACCATGTCTTCTATGTTCAAAGTTAGGTGGGACAATGAAGCTCCCCAGATTACCGTTGAGAGGTTGGATGAACCCGCACATTGCTGTGACATTGAGACCGAAGAAGTGGCAGATAAACCCTAGTTTCATGAGGTAAAGAGGTATCTTGAGGCTCAAGAATACCTCGAGGGGGCATCTGTTAATGATAAGAAGTTTCTGAGAAGGTTCGCTGCGAAGTTCTTCATCAGTAATGGAATCCTCTATAAGCGTAACCATGACTCAACCTTACTACGGTGTGTAGACAAGAGAGAGGCAGAAAGGATCATGGAAGAGTTACATGAAGGTACCTTCGGAACTCATTCCAGTGGACATACCATGGCGAAGAAAATCCTACGTGCAGGATATTACTGGTCCACTATGGAAGCCGATTGTTATCAGCACTCTTGAACCTGTCATAAGTGCCAAGTCTATGCTGATAAGGTGCATGTACCTCCGGTTCCCCTGAATGTTTTGACGGCTCCTTGGCCCTTTGCAATGTGGGGCATCAACATGATCGGCGAGATCAGACCTACTACGTCTAACGGGCATCGCTTCATTCTGGTAGAAATTGATTACTGCACAAAGTGGGTTGAGGCAGCTTCCTTTGCTATAGTAACCAAGAACATCGTGGCGCGACTCATCTGACACAATCTGATCTGTCGATATGGTGTCCCAGAGATAATTATTACTGACAATGGTACAAATCTCAATAACACAATGATCATCGAGCTCTGCAAAAATTTCAAGATACAGCATCATAACTCTTCTCCCTACCGGCCGAAGATGAATGGGGCTGTTGAAGCAGCTAACAAGAACATCAAGAAAATTGTGCAGAAGATGACGGTGACATACAAAGACTGGCACGAGATGTTACCATTCACTCTTCATGGATATCGTACCTCAGCACGGACGTCGACAGGGGCAACACCCTACTTGTTGGTGTATGGCATGAAGGCAGTCCTACCCATCGAAGTCCAGATACCCTCTCTCAGGATTATGAAGGATGCGGGTTTGAACGAAGACGACTGGATCCAAACCCGACTTGATCAGCTGAATCTAATCAATGAAAAGAGACTTACTGCTATCTGTCATGGTCAGACGTATAAAAAACGAATGATCAAAGCTTTTAACAAGAAAGTCAGACGTCAAGAATATCAAGTCGGGGATCTGGTGATCAAACGTATCATACTGCCGCAAGGTGATCCCAGAGGCAAATGGACCCCCACATACGAAGGGCCAGTTGTGGTTAAGAACATTTTCTCGGGAGGAGCAAAGATTCTAACCACCATGGATGGTGATGACCTTCCTCACCCCGTCAATGCAGACATAGTGAAAAGATACTACGCATGATCAAAGACCTGCTAGGTTGACTGGCCTAGGCAAAAATAAGGGCTTCCCGGCGAACCAAAAGGGTTTGGGAAAAAGTAAGGGATGAAAATGAAAACGGTACACCCGACAAGTCGAAAACTTGAAAAGGCGGCTTGGGAAAAAAGGGGTATCCCGGTGGACTGAAAACCCGAAAGGGCGGTCCAGGAAAAAAGTTAGGGATCAAAGTGTAACACTATGCCTCATTGGATCATCTCGCAACTAAACTCTGGTATCGACCATCAAGTTCAGACAGCGCCAATCAATCTGATCAACTTTCGGCCAAGTAGCAAAGTGATGAGACGCTTGAAGATATCAAGGAAGTAGCAGAGTTGGAACCCAATGGGGTCGTTTCACATAGCTGTTTTTCTTTCTTTCACACAAATTGTATAATTTCTGACTTTCGGCAGCGTTCTCTTACTAGGACGTCAGCCTCTTTGTACAAAAAATTCCTATTATGGGCCAATTGCAAAAATCAATACAATTCATTTTCACAAGAAATTTCAATTTGTTTTTCTTTTTCTGTTTTGTTTTGCAAGAGCGCCCAATGATTCATTTTTTATATATGCATTTGAAAATGATTATTGCTCATAAATGTTTATATAAGAAACAAAAGACGACTACTCGTAATACTAGGAACAGGGAAAACAAGAAGTACCCAAACCTTACAGTTATTCTGCCCATCAGATATCGGGATAGAGCCAACTTGAGAACATGAGCGGTGATACATACGCTCCCCACAGAGTAAAAAGTACCCAAAGACAGTGATGTTGGCTTTCCTGAACAGGACATGACTCTCCCCAGCTAAGGTTCACGATCGCGAGGGAGTCAATATTTTTCCCCCAAGCAGAGTTTATTTCTCTCATAAGCATAAATTCAATCTCCAACAGAATTCATTATCACCAGCAACGGAAATTCATCCCCAGCTGAGTTTATTTCTCCAAATCAGCAGATATATCACCAAAGTATCTCCTCTCCAACAAAGTTATTCCCCGCAGAGTTGCTCTCAAGCAGAGTCTCTCCTCGGAAGAATGTGCGCAAACAAGGGGCAAATCCCCAGCATAGTCATCTTTGTTCACCATCCCCAACAGAAGTAGAGGAACTATGGTTTTACAGCAGTCAAGAATACCATTTCTCATACTCTCCAAACAGCCGTCAGGGATTTATTTTCCCGGACTCAGTTGATTACGTCAGCACTCCATGTTCATACATCATGACATGTGCATACATTACATATAACATAATATCAGTTATTTTGAGAACCTCGTCACAATTCATCTCATGCATCGCACATAACTAACCCTGCATTTCTTTCAGGAAAGACAGTTATTATCAACAATTTCCAGCAAGTCCATGATCAACACTCAAAGCTGAACCGAGTAATCATCGGTGCGACAAATGCAACCTTACGCAGGTTCCTCACAGAAGTCCTACACAGACTCATCACAAAGCAACCTTACTCGGGTTCCTTCTCACAGCCCTACTATCCAGGCTTTCATGTCGAAGTAACCCTACTATCCAGGTTCCTTCTCACAGCCCTACTATCCAGGCTTTCATGTCGAAGTAACCCTACTATCCAGGTTCCTTCTCACAGCCCTACTATCCAGGCTTTCATGTCGAAGTAACCCTACTACCCAGGTTCCTTCTCACAACCCTACTTTCCAGGCTTTCATGTCGAAGTAACCCTACTATCCAGGTTCCTTCTCACAACCCTACTATCCAGGCTTTTATGTCGAAGTAACCCTAATACCCAGGTTCCTTCTCACAGCCCTACTATCCAGGCTTTCATGTCGAAGTAACCCTACTATCCAGGTTCCATCTCACAGCCCTACTATCCAGGCTTTCATGTCGAAGTAACCCTACTATCCAGGTTCCTTCTCATAACCCTACTATCAAGGCTTTCATGTCGAAGTAACCCTACTATCCAGGTTCCTTCTCACATCCCTACTATCCAGGTTTTCATGTCGAAGTAACCCTACTACCCAGGTTCCTTCTCACAACCCTACTATTCAGGCTTTCATGTCGAAGTAACCCTACTATCCAGGTTCCTTCTCACAGCCCTACTATCCAGGCTTTCATGTTGAAGTAACCCTACTACCCAGGTTCCTTCTCACAACCCTACTATCCGGGCTTTCATGTCAAAGTAACCCTACAATCCGGGTTCCTTCTCACAGCCTTACTATCCGGGTTCTTCCCCTCTTACCCCCAGACAGCAGTCCACAGTATTGTAAGACCGGGACCCGATCAAACATAATTGATTTCACATTTCTCCAAAAAGTCGCGGTGCAACATATACCCCGACCAAACACACAGTTCACTTCCGCTTCTCAAATCGTAATTATTCCCCAGTAGAGTAACGAACAACTGAAGCTCCTAAAACTCTATTTCTCTCAAGACAGAGACCAGCATTCCTCAGTGAAGTCCTCCTCAACAACAGGTATACGGGTTCTCGCAAAGGAATCTCTTATGCGATCGACACTTCTTCAGATGGCATCTTTAATCCCATCTCCGACAATTCTCTAGCAACTACCAAATGGCATCTATAATCCCATTCTCGATATCACAAATCAAGTATCACTTCATGCGAGTGAAAATTTCTGGGCACTCTAGTGTTCAATCATCTTCCACCTTCAGATCACGAAAGGCAGACGAGCCAATCTACATCCTCAGGTTTAAGAAGATTGAACAGGGGAAACTGTTGTACCCCAAAATTTTCCCTCCCATATTTCTCAACACATGGCAAGTGAGGTCCCTAAATTGCTCAAGGAAGTTCAAAAGTTGACCAGACAAACTCTCTCCTAAGGCAGTCTATCTCTAATTAGGGTTTCCATCTTCATCAAGATGTGTGAACCACAAAGGACTCAAATTCTCACCATTTTCCTAATATGCCTCAAGATCATCCATGTCAAGTTTCAAGCCTTGCAGAAGAAGTTTGCTCAGTCAATTGCTCAAATGCCTGAAAATCAACTATGTTAGGTCAAAAGTCAATTGTGGCCCACATACAGTCAAACTTTAAGATTTTTGGTCAAAATACTCATTTTGAAGTATTATTCATAATTTGATCAAGTGTTGATAATGATTCCTCAAGGATTGCTCACAATTCATCAAAACCCAAAAGTTGCTAAATTAGGGTTTTGCAGGAAAAGTCAACTCAACTTTGATCAAGCATAACTTTCTCATACTTTATCATAAATGACCCATACAAAGCTCATTTTTAAGAAGATGAAGTTCCCTACAATTCATCTTCATCTCTCAAGTTCAGAATATTCACTCACAAAAAGATATGAATTTTGACATTATAGGTCCTTTTGAAAAGTCAACAAAAAACACCTTTTGGGTCAAAGCTTCATACATGAACATGGAAGACTCAATTGCGATGAGACCAAAAGGGTTGCTTAGAGGTCATCCTAAGCTTTCTAAAAAGTCCAGTAACACCTCTCTAGAGTCAAAATTGAGAGAGTTATGCATTGGTCAAGTTGACCATTTTTGCAAAATTGCCAAAAGTCAAATGTGCTCAAATTTGCATTTTTTGCTAAATGGACCCAATTTTTTATGCCTGCACTTCAATTATAATGTGGTCTATGACTCAAATACTTATCCACACATTATTTGCTTTATTTTTCAATTTATTTTGATTTTTCATTAATTAAAAAGTGAATTAAATCAAATAAATGATGAAAATTATCAAAGATATGATTTGATTTGTTTTTTTTTTTATAGATTGGCAATCAAGATATGCTGAGCTTGCATGATCAATTCGAATCAATGGAAATTGGTACAAGAAAGGCATGATTGGCATGAAAATAGAAAGATATCATACAAATTAAAAATTAAATCAAATCTTGGATAAATGCAAAGATTCATGCCAAGTTTGTTAACCTAATTCATTCCAGGTTATATAATAAAGCTTTGCAGATCAAAAGAGGGGGGTTTGGAGGCGTGAAACTTTCAGAAGAAAACTGAAACTTTGGACAAAAAGTGTGAGATCGAAGTCCATCTTAGAGCCGTCCTCAAGGAGTTTCAAGGCTAGGAATACATTCCTGGACATCTCAAGAAGCTTCTCCAATCGATTGCACGCCTCTACACGTCCAGAATCGCTCCTTATCACTCTCACGGTTTGCAAAATCATTCAAATTCGATTACTGTAATTCTTGCATCTTTAGCATGTTTAAGTTACATATTTGTGTTCATCATCATGTTTGTAATGTTTATGGATAGTTTGATTTAAGTTATAGTGCATGAACAAGCTTTTGCCATTGCTAGGGTTTCGTGTTCCAATTTGGGGTTTTGTGATTTAAGAAAAATTATGCCTGATAATGGGTACCATGATGATCAGAGTTTCGAACCCAGTTGATTTATGGTCTCCAATTGAATATATATTGCGTGTGCTTAATTATTGAATAACACAGGTTTTTAGCAACAGACTTGCGTCTGTAGGTAAAGGTTCAGAGCCTAAAATGATGGACAGGGAAGAAGACAACAGTGTGTCACAACCTGACTGACTGGTTTAAATTCTGGCACGTTTTTCTGGCCATTAACTTGTTTTCCAATATATTAGTTTTTTTTATATATTAACAAGTTAACATCCAGCGCAGTTGGTCAGAGGAAGGAAGTCAGAGGCTCATGTCCTGGGTTCGATCCCAGGCGTGAGCTTTTGGCGTTTTCTCCATTAATTTCACCAGATCCAGCAACACACCTCATCTTATGAGGACCACCATCTTCTGGATCCATCTCCAGCAGGTTCCATACCCCTCTCCTTCTGAGAACCACCATCTTCTGGATCCATCTCCAGCAACACACCTCATCTTCTGAGGACCACCATCTTCTGGATCCATCTCCAGCGGGTTCCATACACCTCTCCTTCTGAGGATTATCATCCTCTGGATCCATCTCCAGCCAAATCCAACGCCAGCATATGCAAGTCCACCATGAGTCCCCAGAAGATGGTCTAATGGGATCATGCGTCCGACTCTGAGCCATCCTTCTGGGTTTCAGAAGTTCAGCACCCCCAGATCTGTTGACAGCAGGCCTATTTGGTTATTTATACTATCTTTCTTTAATTTCTTTTCTTTAATTATTTTGTTTTTTTTAATCAATACAAAAGCTATTTTATTAAATTAACAAATAAAAAAAATCACAAAAAAGACTTATTTTCTTAATAAATAGTATTTTTAATTAATTAGTTTAATTAATTTAGGGCAACTTTAATTTCTTTCATAATTAAAAGCAATTAGAAATTAGGTTTAATTCATTTGTGATTTAATTGTTTTCTCAAATAAAAGTCCACAAAAATTTCTTTCTCTCAATTAGGGTTTTAAGTCATTAATTATTGTCCTCGTATTTAATTCGCTGCGCGTTTGTTTATTTATTTTGCCAATATTTTTGTAACTGTTCATGGTTTGTAATAGTTAATTTAGGGTTTTTATTTACTGTTTAAATCCCCGATTTTTTGGTTATGTAATTAATCCCCCTCCCCGAAGCCTTGTAATAGCTAGGTTTATTTTCTCGAATTTTTAATTCCTGCAAATATTTAACTGTCTAGATGTATGCTAGTAAGATTGTATGGCAAGAATGCATGACAAAATTAAAATGGTTAGAAAACCCTAATGTGCAAAGATAAATAACTGAAACAAATGACTCGTACATATCACTCTTAGGGTATACTCTCACTTCGGTTGCCTTCGGTAAACGATCATTAAGTATAGGGTGTCTTAGTGGTTGCCCTCCAGTCTAAAAGGATCAAAATGTCCCATTCGAATGTAGCCTCGAAAATGTTACCTCGGAAACGTTGCCTCAGAAATATTGCCTCGAAAGATCTTAAGACTCTAGGTTTATTACTAAGGTGTCATAATATTGCTTTAGTGACCGTACGTCCCTTTCGAATTGACCCTTACAAACTCCAACGACGGTGCTACCTACTCCTTAATAGTAGGATAGTGTTGTCTAAAGGAAACGCGAATAGAAACAATCTTTTTTCGAGTAAGTAGATGCTAGTAGGTACTTGCTCAAATCAAAACTTTTCACACTTACACATTTTCAAACAATTTTTCAAAACAACTTCGTCACACTTTCGAGGACTGATAAAAGGGTTATCACGAAGTAAAACATTTTCAAAATAAATCACACACAAGAAATTTAAAAATGAGAAAGTACCTAAGAGCCCATGGAAAACCATGGATAGAAAGGGTGCTAACACATTCCCTTTCTATAATCTACCCCCCGTACTCAGAAACATCTCGAAAAAGGATTTTTTCTATAATTTTTTCCTTTCCGGTTGGATGAAATAAAAGTCGATGGCGACTCTTGCTTACCGCGACATTTTGCGAACAAAAAACGCAAAATGCAAACCAGTATTAAACAGTCGGTTCTGCCACCGTATCACACATGGTGTGGTGATAATAGGAGAATAGTTTCAAAAAACTTTGTAAAGTTTCCAAATATACTTGAGGTTCATCTCAAGTACACTCATAAAGGAACTTTTGATAGAGTTTATTGAAATGAGATCTGAAGAGAGCATGAAGGATATCTTGGTGTGTTCCCTGGAATGATGTCCTACCAGATGTTAGAACATCACATCAGAGTTGTGCAGATTCCTGTTGCATAGCAAATGCTTTGGGTGTTAAACAAATATGTATTGATCATACATGTTTGTAACCTACTCCTGGTCTGGAAGAGGAGGCATCTAGGGTGTTATTTGAGTTGGTTAAGAGATGACCAACATATTGTCACTCCTTGGATTAGTTTATTTCGGATCCAAGTGAGTTAGAGGGTGGAGGCTGTGTTTTTTCTATGGAGGCTTGTTAAAGGTACCTCAACCATATCCTTTATATGTTGATATCAAGCTCAATTGGCAAGGACATTCTCTTTGATGTATGGAGGATCCTTCTGATCAAAGGAGACAGATTTATATAATCTTGGTTGTGGCCATAGAACAGATTCTGCTTGAGGGGATTAATTTGTGTGTATCAACCAAAGGATGTGCAGCTATTGGAGGAAAGAATGTATAATTCCATGATAAGTTCTTAGCATCTAATAAGGGGGAGTCCTTAATCTGAAGCTAGAAGAACTTGAAGAAATGTCAAACGTAATGTATTGACATCTTCGTATTGAGAATTTATTTTTCTCAATATGTCTGGTGATGTTTCTCATAAAGAGAATGAAGGTTGTTTACTCAAACTTGATATCACTATCAAGTCCATGAGAGCATGAAACTCTTGTTCTGTTTAAGTGAAAGGTCTTTCAAGGGGATGTGTGCATTGGAGATGTATTAACCTCAGTTAAGTGGTTGATTGTTGTCTGCACTTTTAGAGTGTCATCCAAACCACCTAGGATGAGCATTTCAGATTTGTGTTTGGAGTAAAGATGAGGTGTTGTTTCTGGGACCAAAGGATTATAGCTCCCTGTTGTCTGCATGAGAAGGTTCTCCTCACGCTTAGGGTTCAATTATGTGTTCTCCTCACATGATGGAAAATTTGTTCTTGCAAGGATTAAAGGTCATCCTTGTGTCTTGAAGAATTAGGAGAACCAAACTTATTTTGAACAGTCGATTTGTGGTATGATGATCAATCAATGCCGTGTTTATTGAAGTCTGCTTTAGATACCTGTTAGAGAGAATATCCTCTTTAGGTACATAAGAATGACGTCTAACACCTCAAAGTCAGACAGGAGGTCTAGACATTGTGCTTATGAGAAGAAATTTTCTTGAGGTGTGCATGCTCTGCATGTGTTTTAATCTGGTCTTGAAGGTTGATCAGCTACTGATGGTTGATTCTCTTGTGTCCCTTGCAAGAGTTGTATATGGATTTCCATGGGTATTGTCTATAAATTCATGGTAAATGGTTAAATCCATTTGTTTTAGGTTGATGTCTGAACTGATATTGGAATATCACCTTAGTTCTTTGCTTCCTCAGCCAAGGAAGTTTGTTTTTCCTAGAATGGAGATAAGGTCAAGCCACTGACCTAATTTGGAGTAGTTTGTGGTGTAAATGGTTGTTGTTGTACCCCAAAATTTGCCCTCCCATATTCTTCAAAGTTTGTCAAGAATCATCTTCAAATGGTTCAAGACTTCTCAAGGGATTGCACAGTCAAACATCTTCTAAGCCAGTCAAAATTAGGGTTTTGGTTCTCTCAAGGAATTTGAGGATTTCAATGGCTCAACCAAGTCACATGTGCCCATATACATTGTCAAGCATCTACATGCCAAGTTTCAAGATTCACAATGCCAGTTTGCACAGTCAAAAAGCCTATTTGCTCAACAGTCAACTGCAGGGGTAAAATGGTCATTTTGTAGTCAAAAGTCAGAATTTTTGGCCAACGTCTTGTTTTGAGCTCACAATCATCATTTGATCAAGTCTTGATCATGATTCCACAAGCATGGCTCAAAAATCATCAAAGATGCAAAAGTTGCTATTTTTGGACAGCTGAAAAAGTCAACTGTAACTTGACCAGGGCATAACTTTTTCATGGTTCATCATAAAAATCCCATCCAATGCTCATTTTGAAGGGGATGACATTTCCTACAACTCATCTTCACATTCCAAGTCCAAGAAATGCTCTCACAAAAAAGTTATCAATTTCTACATTATAGGTCAATTTCAAAAGTCAACAAAAAGGCACTTTAAGTCAAAGACCATAACTTAAGATTGGTAAATCCAAATGACATGGGACCAAAGGCATTGGTTAGAGGACTTCAAGACCTTTCCAAAATGTCCAAGAACATGTTCATATGATCAAAATTGAGCAAGATATGCATTGGAGAAGTTGGGAAATTTTCATGAATTTGCAAAAGTCAACTATCCTTAAAACTTCAATTTTTGACAAAAGGGCCCACTTTCTTCCACTTGATTCAGCCTTGTCATGCCACACACGTGTCCCATGATTAATTTCAAGATCAAACATTTATTTTTCTATTTTATTTAATTTTTATTGATTTAATTCATTTTAAATCTTTAATAATTCAAATAAAATCTAAAAATCAATGAAATAGTATCTTTTTGATTTATACAGCTTTCATATATCATATGCTGACCAAACAATTTGTGCTAGGGCTTATGTGTACACAAAATCTTAAGATTTGATTCAAATATGGAAAGGTTGACAATGGAGGAAAGTGTAAACCTAATTCTCTCCTATAGATGGATTAAGGCCCAGCTGCTGACCTAATTCTATTGCCATATATGCAAGCAAGCTAACCCTAATGCTAGACACGTGAGATTGTTGCAAGGGAGGCCATAACAACATTGAAAAAAATCAAAGAAAAGTGAAAACTAAATTCCATGTTCTAACACAATTCAAAGCTTTTTATTGATTTCAATCCATTGCAGGAACTCTCAGGAATCTTTTGGAATCAAAATCAAGGGCTGAAGCTTGAGAAATCACACCAAACAGAATCACGGTTTGTCAATATTTTTTAGAATTGAAACTCACGATTCATGAGCATTTGATGTAATTTATGGTTTGTTTTGTACTGCTTGCATCCATACAAAGCTATTGGTATTGATTAATTGGATTATCATGCACGGAATTATGAATTGCCATTAACAATTTTTAGGTTTTTTGAGTTTCCAGATTAGGGCTTTTCAGCATAGGAAAAATCAAGCCTTCTAATACCCATGGTTAAACTCGTTGGGACATGAGGAACACAATGGACATATCGCCCCATATTTATATAACCCAGGGACTTATTCGCTATTTTCCCTCGTCCTATTTTGTGGGGGTTAAAAACCCCCGCTATCTTGTTTTGTTTTACAGGGAAACGAGGAAGAAGACAATACGTGGAAGAGTATGGTTGGCTCATTCAAATATAACGCGCGTTTTATTGGTTTTCCAGCATGTCATTTATTTTCCATATATTATTTTCATTACTTATCTTATTAACAAACGCGTTCAAGTGGCCTAGTGGTTGGTGATCTGTCCAAGAACCATTGGGACCTGGGTTCAATTCCCAGGTCCCCCAAATTCCTTGTTTCTATTTTTTTCAATGAGTTCACATGCAGGCTTCATAAAAGGCTCCACCATAAACCTCATGCTGCAGCTTGCCATGTGGCCACTATCATCAATCCAAAGGTCAAAAAGTGGAGAACACCATGCTCCTGGTCAATCCACGCTCTAGGCCATCCAGAAAGTCAAAGCAGGCTTGTGTTAATGGGCCAGAATTGCAACTTTCTCACCTCCTAATGGGTCCATCAACCCCCCTGGTTAATTGCTTTTCTTTTTATTTTCTTTTAACTAACTATTTTTATTATTAATATTATTATTTATTTAACTAACATAATTACTATTAATTTTCATAATAAATTCAGAATTAAAAAAATGTAAATATTCTGTTATGTATTAATTTCATCATTAATTCATTATTTTGTAAATAAATACTAACCAAATTGATTTAGTTTAATTAGATTAATTTTGACTATTTTTCACAATAAATAAAAATCATGTAGAATTAGGGTTTGACAATTTTCAATCATATTTTCTTGTTATTTTATTTTTATTAAAAAACATAAAACATAAAAAACATTTTTTGTAAATAATTAATTAATTAGTAAATTAGGTATAATAGGTAATTTAATTGCAAAAAAGGGCCAAATTCAATTCTTTTCTCAAAAAGGGTCAAAACCCTAAGGACGTCCCGATTCAATCTTTCGCGCGCATGTTTATTTTAATTCATTATATTCATGTATCTGCTCCAAGGATGTAATAGTTAATTAGAATTTTATTGCTTTCTTTTACTTTCTCGCATTTATTTTCCAAACAGGTTTTGTCTTTGGCGATGTATAGACCCGCGCCTTGTAATAGCGTAGATTTACCTTTCCGCAATTTATTTTCCGCACTCTTAACTGTTAAAAAATGCATGAAAGACTTGTATGAAAAATAAAATCAAAGCGTAGCTCACCAATAACATGTACAAGATAATCTTAACTGAAAAACAACACACGTGCACATGCCACTCTTAGGGTACGCCTCACTCGGTTGCCTCGAACGTGGTCGTCAAGTATAGGGTGTTTTAGAGGTTGCCCTCCTGTCTAAAGATCCAAGTTGCCTCGAAACGGTTGCCTCGGATAAAAAAGATCTAAGACATTAGGGTTACCGCTAAGGCGTCCTACTATTGCTTTGGTGACCGCACATGTCCCTTATAATCGAATTGACCCGAAACCTCCAACGACGGTGCTACCTACTTCTCAATAGTGGGATAGTACTGTCTAAAGGACTCTTACACAGCTTAATTCCTTAGGGTAGGTAGATTTCTCTTGGGTACTTGCTCTTTCAAAAAACAAAACATCTTTTCGCACTCACACTTTCAAAAAAGTTTTCAAACAAATACTTCATACACTCTTGAGGACTGATACAAGAGTTACCTAGAAGTTTTTCAAACTAAACTTTTTCAAAACCCACAAACACTTGAAAAGCAAACAAATTTTGAAAACATAAGAGCAAGTACCTAAGAGCCCATGGATAACCATGAATAGAAAGGGTGCTAACACCTTCCCTTTCTATAAATCTACCTCCCGAACCGAGAAACATTCTCGATAAGGAATTTTGATGTGCTTTTGTTCTTTCCTTGTTGGAGAACATAAAAGACGATGGCGACTCTTGCTTACCGCGACATTTCACGAACCAGCATTCAAAAACAGTCAGTTCTATTTCCACCGATCACAGAACTGGCGACTCTGCTGGGGACTTAATAAGTGAGGTGTACCTTAGGATTAGACCACTCTTGTTTTCAATTGCTTACTTTGTTTGCTTTTATATTTGTGGGCTTTGCATCGGAGTTTCATAGATCCTAACCCGGATCTGGGGAATACCCTTTAGGTAGCATAAGCTGTGAGGGACCTGTCCGGCGTAGACCGACACGGGTGAAGCAGTGGCTACATTGGTGTGACACCTTGGTCTGTACCGATATCCCTTGTGTTGCAACGAGGAGAATATGGGTCTTCTGAGGAGTCATTAAGCACCAACCGACCTTAGAACCCTAAATTGACCCAACTTGGCCATAGAACAGTAGCAGTATGCTACACTCATTGAGGCTAAACTCTCGCGATGGTTATGGGCGCAAGAAAAGATTGCGAAGCTGAAGTTATGACCGATTGAGGGTAGTCAGTGATATTGAGATCCTCTAGAACCCGATTACTATTTTCTAGGACAGGTCTGAACCCACCAACTTCAAGAGGGTAGTACCTAAACTTCATGCTGGCCTAAACTCTAAGGGTTGTCTTGTGTGACTTGTGTGCCTTCAAACTTGACTACTTGCACATTCTTGTTATCTGACACCTGAGTTTCTTGCAGGTTTTGTTTACAGTCCTTAATCTGGACTTATAACAGGGTTTACTTACATCACTCCACGCATAGCATAACATCATACCATCATACCATTGCATACATCTTGCATAAGGACTAATCCATTTCAAGGATCTCAAGGGTTTATGATACAGGTCATGATGAATCAAAATGTCTAGCAAGGGGCAAAGGGGATTTATTTTCCTCTAGCCAAGGTTGTTCAGAGATCAAAACATGGTGACTTGAGTCAGGGGCTATGACCCACTCGATATGGTGAGCTTTGACTATTGAAGAAGGACTCTCAACAACATGAAGTTCCTTCAATCAAGCTACAAAATGCAAATTCTAACAATTTTCTTGTCTACCCCGCGAGATCCTTGAAAACATTGCATGCATATCATACATATCATTGCATTACAGGTACCCTTTTGACATGTCACTTATCTTCTTCGCTGTTTATTTCAGCAATCATCATGAATCCTGAATCATCCAATGAACAAGCTATCAAGGCCCTCCAGGCCTAGAACGCCCAGTTTCAAGAGCTGGTCATGAGCTTAGCTCGGGGGCAACAGGAGTTGAAGACTCTGATACATAAGAAGAAGAAGAAGAAGAAGACTGTTTTGTTCAATCCTAGACGCAGATCTGGGAATGGATCACAAAACGAGGCTGATCTGGCTACTTCCTCTGTAGGGAAAGACAATCCCCGAGAGAGAAGGGTTCCTAGTCCCGTGGTCTCCGACAACGAGACGGATTTCAATGATGAACATTATCCTCCTGCTAAGTGTGATCGGTGGATCTGGAACTGACTGTTTAAAGCTGGTTCGCGAAATATCGCGGAAGCAAGAGTCGCCACCGTCTTTTATTTTCTCCAAATGGAAAGGACAAAAGCACAGAAAAATTCCTTATAGAGATTGCTCTCGGTTCGGGAGGTAGGTTATAGAAAGGGAAGGTGTTAGCACCCTTTCTATCCATGGTTATCCATGGGCTCTTAGATACTTGCTCAATGTGTTTTCAAAATGTTTGTTTGCTTTTCAATGTGGGTTTTAAAAAAGTTCTTTGAAAAAATTTTAGTTCGACTCGTACGTCAGAGTGTTTGAAAAATTTGCTTTGAAAGCTTTTGAAAATGTGTTGGTGTGAAAAGATTTTGTTTTGTTTGAAATTAGAGCAAGTATCCTTGAGAACCTACCTACCCTAAGGAATTCGTCTGTGTAGATGTCCTTAAAGTAGTGCCATCCCACCATTGAGAGGTAGGTAGCACCACCGTTGGAGGTGTTCGGGTCAATTCGGGGTTCGGGACATGGTGATCACCAGAGCAATGGGAAGACACCTTAGAAGCTACCCTCATGCCAGGTTCCCGGATCATGAGGACTTACTAAGACATCCTCTACTCGACGACCACCTTTCGAAAGGCAACAGTGAGGCGTACCCTAGGGGTGGTGTGTGCGATTCGTGTGTTGTTTTCATTTGCATTTGTCTTTTGTCAAGTTCATGGTGATCTACGCTTGATTTTATTTAGGGCCATTCATTCTTGCATGCATATTTAACAGTTATAAAGTTTACGGGAAAATAAATCTACAACTATTACAAATGGCGCGGGTCCACATCGCCAAAATTAAACCGGACCCGATTTAGCGGAAAATAAATAAAGCAATAGAAATAAAGTGCGAAAAATTTAAATTACAATGCTTTGGGAGAGATACAAAATTAATTAAACGACATAAAATAAAATACGCGAAATTAACAATTAAAAATATGGGCGTTGGACCCTTTCATAAGAAATTAAAGTTAATAAGAATTAATTAATTAGAATTAAATGTTTTTGGTATTTTATATTTTTTAAGATTTTAAAAGAAAGAATAATTAATCAAAATTAAAATGAAGCGTCAAACCCTAATTCTAATGTTTTTTAAGTTTATTATGAAAATATTGAATTTTTGACCTAATTTAAACCTAAATTATATTTATGTACAATTAATTATAAAATAAAATAAATAAATAAATAATGTTGTGATAAAAAAAGGAAAATTTAAAAGGTATAAAAATTATAAATTAACCTAATTCTATATTTTTGGATTTTTATTATGAAAAAGAATTAACAATAAACCCTAATTTAAATTAACTAATTAATATGCAAATTTTCATGAAAAAATAATTAAGATAAAATAAATATTATATTTTTGCCTTTTCTGATTTTTAATGGAGTTTTTGTAGTTTGTAAAAAAAATAAATTAATTAAATTGAGATGATAAATTAAATAAAATTGCAATTGAAAATAAGATATATAAAAAAAATGAAAAGAAAATGCAAACCAGGGGGGGGGGTAGCCCCAAAATTGGAGGTTTTGATGGTAAAGCCTGGCCCAATTAACTTTGAATTCGTTGACTTTTTCCAGATCTTGTATGGCATGTTTGACTGCGTTTATGGTGTCCTTTGAATTTGAGCCCTTGATCTGCTCTCACTGGACGCGTGTATGGTAGGATGATGATGGAATATGGTGATCCTCAATAGGCGTGCTGCATAAGAATTGTTAGTGAAAAATAATGTGGAAATTGTATAGACCTGGGGTTCGAACCCAGGTCATGAACATAGCAAACGCATCCACCTGCCACTGAACCACTTTGACTTCTTTTAATATATAATAACAATTAATCAATATAAAGGAAAAAGCAAAGCTAGTGGGCACCAACGCGCCAATTTTTGAACTGACGAATCACAGCGTGCCATGTACTCATCTTCCTCGCGTGCCTGAAATATAAAACACAGAGGCAACGGTTTCAACGCGTTGTGTTAGGCATGTTTATGAAAAATAGCGACTAGCGCTGTGACATCAATAAATTGATCGCGAGGGTCCATATCTCCTCGTCTTGATGAGCTGGTTTGAATGGCATAAGTCTGGAACCCTAATTTTACTGTATTGTAAAAGCCCTAAATCAAGCTCTGAAAAACCCTAGAATATGAACATGGTAGAATCGCGTATGGCCAATGAAAACTCAATTGAACATGATGGTTAGTCTCAGAATTCCATAACAAACATTAATCAACAAACAAAAAGTATAAAGGATGCGTGATTTATGCCATGCGATTTCAAAAAATTCTTGATACAGTGAGAGTTCTCTCTACCAATTCTTGGAGCTTTGAAGGGTGTTTGGAATTGGAATATGATCAGGAGTCCACGAGCAAGCTTTTGGAGTGAGTATTAGGGCTTAAAACCACCTGTAACCTTGAAATCAGTTTTTGTGTTTTATGGAAAAAATTCAAGTTTTTGTATAGCTTCTGAGCGCAGCTGAGAGTGTAAGGCAATTAGGGTTTTGCTCTAGTACTTGTATGGAAGCCTTTAGGTCAACAAAAGTAGAACAAATCCATGGCATTGATAGTTTTCAATCTTTGATTTTCTTAAGATTTTTCCAAATCTTTTCCATGTGTAATTTTGTTCAATCAGCTCAAATCAAACCAAATCCTTCCATAATTGGCTAAGCACGAGATCTTGAGTGTAGAATGTGCACAAAAAGATTTTTTTAGGTCAAGTTTATATTTTTTACATATTTAAATGATTTAAATGAATTAATATTAATATAAATTCAAATAAATAATTAAAAAATGAGAAAATACTTCCCCTTGGGCTTAATGGTCGTGCATAGGCTTGGCATGAAGAAACTTGGAAGAAAAATGGGCCCATTAGCATTTTTGGATCATTTGCATCAATGTTGACTTTCCAAAATTCCCAAACATTTCCCAACTTCCACAAGGCATAACTTGCTCAATTTTTAAGATTTCCACATGTTCTTGGACATTTTGGAAAGGTCTTTGAGTCCTTTAACCAATTCCTTTGGTCCCATGTCATTTTGATTTACCAATCTCAAGTTATGGCCTTTGACTTAAAGTCCCTTTTTGTTGACTTTTGAAAATGACCTATAATGTTGAAATTGATAACTTTTTGTGAGAGCATTTCTTGGACTTGGAATATGAAGATGAGTTGTAGGAAATGTCTTTCTCTTCAAAATGAGCTTTGGATGGAATTTTTCTGATAATCCATGTGAAAGTTATGCCCTGGTCAATTTCAGTTGACTTTTTCAGCTGTCCAAATATAGCAACTTTTGCATCTTTGATGATTTCTGAGCCAATCTTTGAGAATCATGATCAAGCATTGATCAAATGATGTTTGTGGCTTCAAAATGATATATTGACCAAAAATTTGAACTTTTGACTGTCAAATGACCATTTTGCCCCTACAGTTGACTGTAGTGCAATCTAGGGTTTTGACTGTGCAATTTTGAGCTGAATGCCTTGAAACTTGATATGAGGATGTTTGACCACATTTGTAGGCATATGAGACTTGATTGGGCCTTTGAAAACTTTCAATTCTTGGTCAGAACACAAACCCTAGTTTTGACTGTATAGGAGATAGTTGAACTGCATAACCCTTGGGGAATTTTGTGATTTGACTTGGCAATTTCTTGATGAATATGGGAGGGCAAATTTTGGGGTACAACAGTTGCCCCTGTTCAATCTTCTTAGACCTGAGGATGCAGATTGGCTGACGTGCCTTTCGTAATCCGATGGTAAAAGATGATTGGACACTAGAGTGCCCAGAAATTTGCGCTCACATAGTGGCAGTGAAGGTGGAATGGGCTTATAGATGCCATTTGGAGATTGCTGGATAGGATGATGGGCTTATAGATGCCATCTGGATGTTGATCGCGTAGGAGATTCCTTAGCGAGAACCTGCATACCTGCAAAAGAGAAAATGAGTACCTGACACGTTGCAGGAGCTGATTTTAGATGCTCGGTATAGATGTGTCCTGACTGGTTACAGGAGCTGAGTCTGGAGCTTCAAACGCTGATGAATGAACCAGGGATGGTTACTGCCTTAGCATGAATGGTAAGAGAACCTTGGGCGATTTTAACTTCAACAACGCTCGTTGAGAAAAATCTTGGGTGTCTTCTACTGGGATAAGAATCAGGGAGATCTTAGGGTCGATCTGACTGAACCAGAGGAGGCCTTTGACTGGATAAGCATCAGGAAAATCTTAGGGTCGATTTAACTGAACCGAACAAGGTCTTGGAATATCTTCAACTGGATAAGCATCAGGGAGATCTTAGGGTCGATCTGACTGAACCAGAGAAGGCCTTTGACTGGATAAGCATCAGGAAAATCTTAGGGTCGATTTAACTGAACCGGATAAGGTCTTGGAATATCTTCAACTGGATAAGCATCAGGGAGATCTTAGGGTCGATCTGACTGAACCAGAGAAGGCCTTTGACTGGATAAGCATCAGGAAAATCTTAGGGTCGATTTAACTGAACCGGTCTAGGTCTTGAAATATCTTCAACTGGATAAGCATCAGGGAGATCTTAGGGTCGATCTGACTGAACCAGAGAAGGCCTTTGACTGGATAAGCATCAGGAAAATCTTAGGGTCGATTTAACTGAACCGGACAAGGTCTTGGAATATCTTCAACTGGATAAGCATCAGGGAGATCTTGGGGTCGATCTGACTGAACCAGAGAAGGCCTTTGACTGGATAAGCATCAGGAAAATCTTAGGGTCGATTTAACTGAACCGGATAAGGTCTTGGAATATCTTCAACTGGATAAGCATCAGGGAGATCTTAGGGTCGATCTGACTGAACCAGAGAAGGCCTTTGACTGGATAAGCATCAGGAAAATCTTAGGGTCGATTTAACTGAACCGGTCTAGGTCTTGAAATGTGATTGAGACTTTAAACTGCATTTTTCCTGAAAGGTAAAAGTCAGTCATATGCAATGCATGATATGGATCAAGCAATGATGTTCTCAACATAAAGGAGACTTGTATGATGCAGTGCGTTATGCATGCTATGATGATGTATGTGAAGTTTTATGTATGTTTTCGTCTAGGAAAGTGAATCCTTGACGGGTGCCGGGAAGTTGTATCCTGGGCTGACGTTGAAGAATAGATTTTGCTTCCGCTGGGGATGATAACTGCAAGAATACCGGTAGGAGAAGATAACTCCATTGAGGAATAAACTTGGCAAATGAAGAGTCTGCGGGGAGAAAAGATACTCTAGCGACTATGCTGGGAAGCGGTACTCTGTGGGGATAGAGATGCTTTGCTTGAATTATTGAGAATGACTTGCTGAGGATACCGTTGTTGTATGAAGTGTTGACGGACTTCGCTGGGGTAAGAAGACTTCGTTGACGACGATCTTTCCATGGCTTTTGGCTGAGGATAACCCAGTTATATCCTGTTAAGGAAATAACTCTTTTGAATAAAGCCGGACGACGCGTTCGTGCTCTGTGAGGATAAGCTTCCAGAATTTACTGGGGGTAAGCTTACTGCTTGGGGAGATATGAATTCCAACTTTCCTGGGGAAACTGGGTTGGATTGGACTCTTTGGGGAAGTTTTGGACTGCGGGGAAGTGATTCCTTTGAATGTTGGTATGCCGCCGGGGAACAATCTTTAGACCAAGACTGCCGGGGATGCTTGTTAAGAATATGTATATTGCTGCTGGGGAAGGTTTAAGATCGGCTGGAGGATACTCAATTTCCTTGATATTTGATGATTTGCTTGGAGAAGAATGTATTGTTTTACTCTCTGGGGAACTAATATGTACTGGTCGTGTTCTTTAGCTGAACCTACCTTGGTACCTTGGAGGATAGAACAATTGGATTGTTTAGACAACTCTTTATTGCCCCTGTTTCTAGTGTCACCTGCAACTAATTCCTTCGTTTCGTATGCAAATATTTATGAGTTAGCAAATTATTGTCAATGCATATATCACAAATTGAACCTTGGACGTTCTTCGCAAAACAAAACAGAAAAAAGAAAAACACTTGGCACGTTTAACTGAAAAATATATTTGTATTGATTTTTGAATGGCCTGAATAGGCGTTTTGTGTACAAGAGGCTGACGTCCTAGTAAGAGGTACGCCGCCGATCAAAAGAGTTTATACAAGTTTTTGTACAAAAGAAAATAAAACAGCTGTGTGAAAGATGAACGATCCACTGGGTTTCAACTCTGCTATTGCCTTTATAACTCCGAGCGTCTCATCACTTGATGACCTTGGTTGAGGGTGAAGCTGACTGATCGATGCCGTTTGAGCTTGATGCAGATACCGGATTCTGGATGCAAAGTGATCCAATGAGACATAGTATTACGCTTTTATCCCTAATTTTTGCCTGGACCGCCCTTTCGGGTTTTCAGTCCACCGGGATACCCATTTTTGCCCAAGCCGCCTTTTCAGGTTTTCGACTTGCCGGGTGTATAGATTTTTTTATTTTCATCCCTTCATTTTGCCCGAACCCTTTTGGTTCGACGGGAAGCCCTAATTTTTGCCTAGGCATGTCAGCCTAGAGGGTCTTTTTTTCATGCGTAGTATTTTTTAACTATGTCTGCATTGGCGGGGTGAGGAAGGTCGTCACCATCCATGTTGGTTAAGATCATTGCCCCTCCTGAGAACACATGCTTAACCACAAATGGCCCTTCGTACGTAGGGGTCCACTTGCCCCTTGGATCACTCTGAGGAAGGATGATTCGCTTGATCACCAGATCCCCGACTTGATATTCCTGTGGTCTGACCTTTTTGTTAAATGCCCTGATCATTCGCTTCTGATACGTCTGACCATGGCAGATAGCAGCAAGTCTCTTTTCGTCGATGAGATTGAGTTGATCAAGTCGTGTCTGGATCCAATCATCTTCGTTCAGGTTTGCATCCTTCATTATCCAGAGAGAAGGAATTTGTACTTCAATCGGCAAGACTGCCTCCATGCCATAAACCAGAGAGAAAGGAGTTGCCCCGGTTGACGTCCTAGCTGAGGTACGGTACCCATGCAGAGCGAACGGTAACATCTTGTGCCAATCTTTATAGGTCACTGTCATTTTTTGCACGATCTTCTTGATGTTTTTGTTAGCTGCTTCTACAGCCCCATTCATCTTCGGTCTGTAAGGAGAAGAATTGTGGTGTTGTATCTTGAACTGTTCGCAAAGCTCAGCAATCATCTTATTGTTTAGATTGGTACCGTTGTCTGTAATAATCCGCTCAGGGACGCCGTACCGACAGATCAGATTGTGCCGAATAAACCGTGCCACAACAGTCTTGGTTACTGTAGCATAGGATGCTGCCTCAACCCACTTCGTAAAATAGTCGATCGCCACTAGGATGAAGCGATGTCCATTAGATGCTGTAGGTTTTATCTCGCCGATCATGTCTATGCCCCACATTGCGAACGGCCAAGGCGCAGTCAGAACATTCAGGGGAACCGGAGGAACATGCACCTTGTCTGCATAGATCTGACATTTGTGGCATGTCCTGGAATGTTGGTAACAGTCAGCTTCCATGGTGGACCAATAATATCCTGCCCGTAGGATTTTCTTAGCCATAGTGTGCCCACTGGAATGCGTACCAAAGGTCCCTTCATGTAGCTCTTCCATGATTCTTTCCGCTTCAGTCTTATCCACACAACGCAGTAAGGTTGAATCATGGTTTCGCTTGTACAAGATGCCGTTGCTTAGGAAGAACTTTGCTGCGAACCTCCTCAGGAATTTCTTATCATTGATAGAGGCACCTTCAGGGTATTCCTGAGCTTCCAGATATCTCTTTACTTCGTGATACCAAGGCTTCTCAGTTACCAATTCAGTTTCGAGATCACAACAGTATGCCGGTTCGTCCAGTTTCCAGATGATGATCCGGGGAGCTTCATTATCCCATTTAACCTTGAACATTGAAGACATTGTAGCTAACGCGTCCGCTAACTGATTCTCTTCTCTTGGAAAGTGCTCAAAGGTTATCTCTGTGAAGTGGGGGATCAGGGTCAACACACATTCTCTATAAGGAATCAAGTTTGGATGTTTCGTATCCCACTCTCCTTTAATCTGATTGATCACAAGAGCGGAATCTCCGAAGACACTTAGGAATTTGATCCTTAGGTTGATCGCAGCTTGAAGACCCATGATACATGCCTCATACTCTGCCATGTTGTTGGTACAGTTGAAACATAGCCGGGCAGTGAGTGGAGTATGAGTACCTTGTGGAGATATGATTATGGCGCCGATACCGTTTCCCAAAGCATTGGAGGCTCCGTCAAAGTGCATAGACCATCGGGATCCCGGTTCAGGTCCTTCGTCCGGTCCAGGTACTTCACAATCAGTCACAATCATGATGCTTTCATCCGGAAACTCGAAGTTCATTGATTGGTAGTCATCTACAGCTTGATGAGCTAAGTGGTCTGCCAATACACTCCCCTTGATGGCTTTCTGGGTTGTGTACTGAATGTCGTATTCCGTCAAGATCATTTGCCATCTTGCAATTCTCCCAGACAGAGCAGGCTTTTCGAATATGTACTTTATCGGATCCATTTTTGAGATCAACAAAGTGGTGTGAGTCAGCATATACTGTCTCAGCCGGCGAGCAGCCCATACCAAAGCGCAGCAAGTTTTCTCAAGCAGTGAGTATCGGGTCTCACAGTCGGTAAACTTTTTGCTAAGGTAATAAATGGCATGCTATTTTCGGCCAGACTCGTCATGCTGCCCCAGCACACACCCCATTGAGTTGTCCAGCACTGTCAGGTATAGTATCAGAGGTCTCCCTTCAACCGGTGGCATAAGGATAGGTGGTTCTTGGAGATACTCTTTGATTCTGTCGAAGGCAGCCTGACATTCATCGTTCCAACGTACTACCTGATCTTTCTTCAGCAGCTTGAAGATTGGCTCACAGGTAGCAGTCAGATGGGATATGAACCGAGCGATGTAATTCAGGCGTCCTAAAAAGCCTCTGACTTCCTTCTCTGTCTTAGGAACTGGCATCTCTTGAATAGCTTTGACCTTAGCAGGGTCCACTTGAATACCTTTATCACTGACCACGAAGCCTAGCAACTTTCCCGATCTTACCCCGAAGGTGCACTTGTTCGGGTTCAATCTCAGCTTGTATAGTTTCAACCGGTCAAACAACTTCTGTAGGTGATCTAGGTGCTCTTCCTCAGTCTGGGACCTAGCGATCATGTCGTCCACATACACTTCTATCTCATGATGAATCGTGTCATGAAATAAGGCAACCATGGCACGTTGGTAGGTTGCCCCAGCATTCTTTAATCCGAACGGCATGACCTTATAACAGAAGGTACCCCACTGAGTAACGAATGTAGTCTTTTCCATGTCTTCAGGTGCCATCTTTATCTGATTGTAACCTGAAAAGCCATCCATGAAAGAGAACACTTTGTGCTGAGCTGTATTATCAACAAGGACATCAATGTGAGGTAAGGGGAAGTCATCCTTGGGGCTGGCCCTGTTCAGATCCCTATAATCAACACACATTCTGACCTTACCGTCCTTTTTAGGTACCGGCACCACGTTAGCAACCCACTGAGGGTAAGAAGTCACTGCAAGGAAACCGGCATCAAACTGTTTCATGACTTCGACTTTAATCTTCTCAGACATCTCTGGACGCATCCGACGGACCTTTTGTTTAACTGGAGGGCAGTCTTCCCTAGTCGGCAAATGATGGACGACGATATCGGTATCCAGCCCGGGCATGTCTTCGTAGGACCAGGCAAAGATCTCCATGTAGTCATGTAACATCTTGGTTAACTGTTGCTTCACGCTGAGCTCTAGGTTAGCACCAATCTTTACCTCTCTTCTGTCTGCCTCAGTACCCAAGTTTATGGTTTCCACTGGCTCTTCATGGGGTTGAATTGCCCTCTCTTCCTGAAGCAGCAGTCTTGCAAGCTCGCCAGGCACTTCGCAATCATCTTCACCTTCGTCTTCGGCTAAGTTGATCGGATTTTCGAAGTCATAATTGGCAGTAGCAGAGCTGTTATCAGTAAGATCCAGAGTGGATTGGAACCTGTATGAGTGGGTGTGTGTGTAAATACAGCTGTTTTGAAAATTATGTAAAGGAAAGGAAAGACAGAAAAGGAACACAATATTTGCAATGCGAAAAATACGTCCAAGATTTTCATTCATGATATATGAAATGACAGTTCGTATGCCCTCACAAATAGAACCACAGTGCCTCGGGTAAGACACCGGGCCATAGAGTTTATCATTGTTTATTACAAAATAACAAAACAAAGAAATTCATTACTTAGTAACAAAAGAAACAGGGAGATTGTCTTTGGCGCTCCAATTGTTAAGTCCTTCGTCAGTTGCCGGGTAGATCCAGCTATCAAACTCAGCTTCATCAACTTCCTCTTCATCCCCGATAGCATTAACTCCATGAGCAGGCAGGGGAGCTGTCACCACGTTAGGCTTGTCAGATGCCTCAAACTGTACCTCCTTGGCATCAATAAGATCCTGCAGCTTGTTCTTTAGTGCCCAGCAGTCATCAGTAGAGTGCCCCGGGCTTTCTGAATGGTAAGCACAACGAGCATTCGGGTTGTACTTGGGAGATGCAGTATTTGGAAACTTCGGCGCCTCCCTGACAGTCACTAAATTAGTTGAGAGCAACTGTGGCAGGATCTGCGACAAGGTCATGTTTAAACGGGAGAATTCTCTCCGGGGTCTTTCCACCTTCTGAGTATTGTTTGGCCGGGGAGCGGCAGCAGGCTTAGCAATCATTACCGCACTGACATATTGGCGGTGTTCATTTCTCTCTGATCTCCTGGAACCATATACGGCGCTAGACTCCTTCTTGAAAGGTTTCTTCTCAGCACTGGATGATGCACCCTTCAGAATTTTTCCAGATTTTAACCCAGCTTCAATCCTCTCTCCAGTCAAGATTAAATCAGTGAAACCAGCAGAAGAATTCCCAATGAGATGGTTGAAAAACGGCCCAGATAGGGTCCCCAAGAACATGTCAACCAACTCCCGATCAGTCAATGGTGGCTGCACCCTGCCAGCCAGGTCTCTCCACTTCTGAGCGTACTCCTTAAAACCTTCGCTTGCGCCTAACGCCATACCCTGGAGTTGGGTACGTGTGGGGGCAAGGTCGGCATTATACTGATACTGCTTGTAGAAAGCAGTAGCCAGCTCCTCTCAGTTACGAACTTTGGTCCCATCCAGCTGATAGAACCATTCGAGATGAGTCCCTGAAAGACTCTCCTGGAAGAAGTGGATCCATAGATTCTTGTCCGCAGAGTACGGCTGAATTTTCCGAACATAGGACCTCAAGTGCAGCTTGGGACAAGACGCCCCGTCATATTTGGAGAAGGAAGGTGCTTTGAATTTATGCGGGATAATCACACCAGTCGACAAACCCAGATCTCCGAAATCCAGCCCAGGTGCCTGTTGCACCTCCATAGCCTTCAACCTGTCCTCCAGTTGTTTGTACCTGTCATCTGAAGGAGGGTACTGTTCTTCATCAAAATTTGTCTCGTTGTCGGAGACGACCGGACTAGGAACCTTTACTTCTGCCTGAGAAGGACTCTTGCCAACAGAAGAACCAGCCTCTTCATGTTGCAGAGTATTGCCAAACCTTCGGCCCGAGTTGAACAGAACAGTTCTTCTCTTCTTCTTCTTCTCCTTCTTCAGGAGCATAGCCTTTAGTTCCTCTTGGCCCTTAGCCAGACCCTTGATTAGTTCTTGGAATTGTGCATTCTGCACCTGGAGAGCCTTGATTGATGTCTCTGTTGATTCAGATCCGGGATTCATGATGCTGAAATAAACAGCGAAGAACTGTAAGCAACCTGAAAAGGGGAAAGACCTGCTATGCACATGATGTATGAAATGCGTATGCAATGCATTCAAGGGTTCGAAAGTTCAAATTTGTTGTAGACAAAAAGGAACACACGTTATCATTAAAGAAATCATTGTTTAATACATCAAGGCCTCATGGGCAAAAGTACAAAAATCAAGTCAATCCCAAAATACACTGCGCATCCTTTTCGGAGCTATGTAGGTGTTGAGATTCCTCTCCTCATGCAACAGGCGAGTGAGCTCCAGGACCTTCTTTTCACTGGCATGCAGACTAGTCTCAAGAGAATTCCGCTCTTCCTTAAGCTGGATCCAGCTCTTCTGCATCTCTTCCCAGGACGTGGGCATATCAGGGTGCTGAATAGTGTAGGACACTTCCCCTTCCGCGATTGGTTCTTTGATTACTGGGAGCATGTGAGGATAAGGCATCACTAACTTCTGAGAGCGGGCGCGTACCCATTTGAGATAAGGCTCCAAAGGGATGGAGTTCCTGTGCCCCAGTGTTTTGCTGTCTATCCTACTGGGCATCCTCCAGGCTCTGATAAATCTCTGACGAAGTCCTTGAGTATCATTGTCGAAGTCAAAAACTATGTCAGGAATTAACATGTCATGGGGACCGTCCCTCCGAGCATAACCAAACTGTCTCCAAGCCAGGCATGGGCTATAAGTAATACCTCCTATGATTCCAAGTAAAGGAACATTAGGGTACTCCCCGCAACGATCAATGATAGTGACGTCTTCTCTAGACCTAGGACACCAATGTATATCTGCATGTGTAAGGATCATCAACCGTTGTGACCATCTCAAACCCCGCTCATTCTTCAAGACTGATTGCGGAAGGTGCGAAATAAACCACCTTCCCAGGAGAGGAGTGCAACACATAAGGACACCTCTTTTTCTCATGGTTCGAGTGTAACATGAGTGAAGGATGTCCCCCAGCAACGTAGGTATAGGATTCCTGGACATAAAGATCTGAACGGCACTGATATCAATGAGCTGATCTGGGTTAGGGAACAACACCAAACCATAAACAAGGAGGGCCACAACCTCTTCAAAAGCTTGCAAGTCAAGGGAGTTCCAACATTCATGGGCTTTTTCAAACAGAAACCTGGCTAAGAACCCTTTGACACCACTTCTAACTTCCCAATGTCCCTTGAGGTCAGATGACTGTAGGTGCAAGGCTTTGGCAATCTCTTCAAGCTTAGGTTCCTTTTCTGTACCGTTGAAGGGTAGCTGATCAAGGATAGGGATCTTCAGGAGCCGGGAGAACTCCTCCAATGTAGGTACCAACTGATAGTCCAAGAAGGTAAAACAGTGATGCAGAGGGTCAAAGAACTGGAACAAGACCTTAATCATATCTTCCTCAATGTTGGTGTTGACCAAGCTGATGAGGCTTCCATGCCTTTCACTGAATGAAGAGTTCTCGGGAATCCTGGATATAAGCTCCTTAAGCTGAGGAGGGATCCTTACAAGATTGACCTGAATTGTCTTTCTACGACCAGTTTCCATGTCCTACAAAACAAGAACAAAGATGAAAATCCGAACCCCTGAAATGGTTAGTCAATGCATATGATGCAGGATGATGTCATGATGCTATGATTAAACACACCACAGATATTTACAAAGACAAACATGTAAGGCACACAAGGCACACAAGACAAGCCCTTAAGGTTTAAGGCCAGCATGGGGTCTGGGTAGTACCCTCTTGAAGTTGGTGGGTTCAACCTGTCCTAATCAAAGTAACCGGGTTCTAAGGTTCCCAATATCACGGGATTGCTTTCATTGTTCATCGTTTCGATTTAGCCACTGAACTGGCGACCGAAATATTCCAGGAAAGCAACCCTCAATTGAGTGTAGTATCGAGTATCAACCAACCTCGGACTGCACCAAAGTCAGTTATCTCACTACCCTAAAGAGGCCAAGATAGTTCAATTAAGGTTCCTAAGGTCTGTTGATGCTTCACGACACCACGCGGAGGCCCCGTACTTTCCTTGACTGAACTCAAGGGTTACCGGTACACACCAAAGTGCCACATCAACGTAGCAGACTGTTTCAACCATGTCGGTATACCCCGCACAGTTCCCTCACAGCCTTGTTGCTGCTTTCTAAGAAAGGTATCCCCAGATCCGGGTTAGGATCTATAGAACTCCCAAGCAACCCACAATTTAAAGCACACAAAGCAATACAATTGAAAACATAGTTATTAGCTAGTCCTAAGGTACACCTCACTTTAAGATTGTCCCCAGCAGAGTCGCCAGTTCTGTGATCGGTGGATCTGGAACTGACTGTTTAAAGCTGGTTCGCGAAATGTCGCGGAAGCAAGAGTCGCCACCGTCTTTTATTTTCTCCAAATGGAAAGGACAAAAGCACAGAAAAATTCCTTATAGAGATTGCTCTCGGTTCGGGAGGTAGGTTATAGAAAGGGAAGGTGTTAGCACCCTTTCTATCCATGGTTATCCATGGGCTCTTAGATACTTGCTCAATGTGTTTTCAAAATGTTTGTTTGCTTTTCAATGTGGGTTTTAAAAAAGTTCTTTGAAAAAATTTCAGTTCGACTCGTACGTCAGAGTGTTTGAAAAATTTGCTTTGAAAGCTTTTGAAAATGTGTTGGTGTGAAAAGATTTTGTTTTGTTTGAAATTAGAGCAAGTATCCTTGAGAACCTACCTACCCTAAGGAATTCGTCTGTGTAGATGTCCTTAAAGTAGTGCCATCCCACCATTGAGAGGTAGGTAGCACCACCGTTGGAGGTGTTCGGGTCAATTCGGGGTTCGGGACATGGTGATCACCAGAGCAATGGGAAGACACCTTAGAAGCTACCCTCATGCCAGGTTCCCGGATCATGAGGACTTACTAAGACGTCCTCTACTCGACGACCACCTTTCGAAAGGCAACAGTGAGGCGTACCCTAGGGGTGGTGTGTGCGATTCGTGTGTTGTTTTCATTTGCATTTGTCTTTTGTCAAGTTCATGGTGATCTACGCTTGATTTTATTTAGGGCCATTCATTCTTGCATGCATATTTAACAGTTATAAAGTTTACGGGAAAATAAATCTACAACTATTACAAATGGCGCGGGTCCACATCGCCAAAATTAAACCGGACCCGATTTAGCGGAAAATAAATAAAGCAATAGAAATAAAGTGCGAAAAATTTAAATTACAATGCTTTGGGAGAGATACAAAATTAATTAAACGACATAAAATAAAATACGCGAAATTAACAATTAAAAATATGGGCGTTGGACCCTTTCATAAGAAATTAAAGTTAATAAGAATTAATTAATTAGAATTAAATGTTTTTGGTATTTTATATTTTTTAAGATTTTAAAAGAAAGAATAATTAATCAAAATTAAAATAAAGCGTCAAACCCTAATTCTAATGTTTTTTAAGTTTATTATGAAAATATTGAATTTTTGACCTAATTTAAACCTAAATTATATTTATGTACAATTAATTATAAAATAAAATAAATAAATAAATAATGTTGTGATAAAAAAAGGAAAATTTAAAAGGTATAAAAATTATCAATTAACCTAATTCTATATTTTTGGATTTTTATTATGAAAAAGAATTAACAATAAACCCTAATTTAAATTAACTAATTAATATGCAAATTTTCATGAAAAAATAATTAAGATAAAATAAATATTATATTTTTGCCTTTTCTGATTTTTAATGGAGTTTTTGTAGTTTGTAAAAAAAATAAATTAATTAAATTGAGATGATAAATTAAATAAAATTGCAATTGAAAATAAGATATATAAAAAAAATGAAAAGAAAATGCAAACCAGGGGGGGGTAGCCCCAAAATTGGAGGTTTTGATGGTAAAGCCTGGCCCAATTAACTTTGAATTCGTTGACTTTTTCCAGATCTTGTATGGCATGTTTGACTGCGTTTATGGTGTCCTTTGAATTTGAGCCCTTGATCTGCTCTCACTGGACGCGTGTATGGTAGGATGATGATGGAATATGGTGATCCTCAATAGGCGTGCTGCATAAGAATTGTTAGTGAAAAATAATGTGGAAATTGTATAGACCTGGGGTTCGAACCCAGGTCATGAACATAGCAAACGCATCCACCTGCCACTGAACCACTTTGACTTCTTTTAATATATAATAACAATTAATCAATATAAAGGAAAAGCAAAGCTAGTGGGCACCAACGCGCCAATTTTTGAACTGACGAATCACAGCGTGCCATGTACTCATCTTCCTCGCGTGCCTGAAATATAAAACACAGAGGCAACGGTTTCAACGCGTTGTGTTAGGCATGTTTATGAAAAATAGCGACTAGCGCTGTGACATCAATAAATTGATCGCGAGGGTCCATATCTCCTCGTCTTGATGAGCTGGTTTGAATGGCATAAGTCTGGAACCCTAATTTTACTGTATTGTAAAAGCCCTAAATCAAGCTCTGAAAAACCCTAGAATATGAACATGGTAGAATCGCGTATGGCCAATGAAAACTCAATTGAACATGATGGTTAGTCTCAGAATTCCATAACAAACATTAATCAACAAACAAAAAGTATAAAGGATGCGTGATTTATGCCATGCGATTTCAAAAAATTCTTGATACAGTGAGAGTTCTCTCTACCAATTCTTGGAGCTTTGAAGGGTGTTTGGAATTGGAATATGATCAGGAGTCCACGAGCAAGCTTTTGGAGTGAGTATTAGGGCTTAAAACCACCTGTAACCTTGAAATCAGTTTTTGTGTTTTATGGAAAAAATTCAAGTTTTTGTATAGCTTCTGAGCGCAGCTGAGAGTGTAAGGCAATTAGGGTTCTGCTCTAGTACTTGTATGGAAGCCTTTAGGTCAACAAAAGTAGAACAAATCCATGGCATTGATAGTTTTCAATCTTTGATTTTCTTAAGATTTTTCCAAATCTTTTCCATGTGTAATTTTGTTCAATCAGCTCAAATCAAACCAAATCCTTCCATAATTGGCTAAGCACGAGATCTTGAGTGTAGAATGTGCACAAAAAGATTTTTTTAGGTCAAGTTTATATTTTTTACATATTTAAATGATTTAAATGAATTAATATTAATATAAATTCAAATAAATAATTAAAAAATGAGAAAATACTTCCCCTTGGGCTTAATGGTCGTGCATAGGCTTGGCATGAAGAAACTTGGAAGAAAAATGGGCCCATTAGCATTTTTGGATCATTTGCATCAATGTTGACTTTCCAAAATTCCCAAAAATTTCCCAACTTCCACAAGGCATAACTTGCTCAATTTTTAAGATTTCCACATGTTCTTGGACATTTTTGAAAGGTCTTTGAGTCCTTTAACCAATGCCTTTGGTCCCATGTCATTTTGATTTACCAATCTCAAGTTATGGCCTTTGACTTAAAGTCCCTTTTTGTTGACTTTTGAAAATGACCTATAATGTTGAAATTGATAACTTTTTGTGAGAGCATTTCTTGGACTTGGAATATGAAGATGAGTTGTAGGAAATGTCTTTCTCTTCAAAATGAGCTTTGGATGGAATTTTTCTGATAATCCATGTGAAAGTTATGCCCTGGTCAATTTCAGTTGACTTTTTCAGCTGTCCAAATATAGCAACTTTTGCATCTTTGATGATTTCTGAGCCAATCTTTGAGAATCATGATCAAGCATTGATCAAATGATGTTTGTGGCTTCAAAATGATATATTGACCAAAAATTTGAACTTTTGACTGTCAAATGACCATTTTGCCCCTACAGTTGACTGTAGTGCAATCTAGGGTTTTGACTGTGCAATTTTGAGCTGAATGCCTTGAAACTTGATATGAGGATGTTTGACCACATTTGTAGGCATATGAGACTTGATTGGGCCTTTGAAAACTTTCAATTCTTGGTCAGAACACAAACCCTAGTTTTGACTGTATAGGAGATAGTTGAACTGCATAACCCTTGGGGAATTTTGTGATTTGACTTGGCAATTTCTTGATGAATATGGGAGGGCAAATTTTGGGGTACAACACTAAGGATAAGTACAAACAGCTCGAAGATCGGCTAAGTGCTATAGAGATATAGAAAGTGCCCGGCCTGGACTTCGAAGATCTAGGTCTATCCCCTGGGGTGGTGATCCCACACAAGTTTAAGGCACCTGCTTTCGAAAAATACGACGGGGCATCCTGTCCTAAGCTGCATCTCAGATCATATGTGAGGAAGATCCAACCGTATACTGCATACAAGAATTTATGGATCCATTTCTTCCAGGAAAGTCTTTCAGGGAATCAACTCGAATGGTTCTATCAGCTGGATGGAGCCAGTATTCATAACTGGGAGGACTTGGCTACTGCGTTCTACAAGCAGTATCAGTATAATTCCGACCTCGCTCCTACGCGTACCCAACTCCAGGGTATGTCACTAGGGACAGGTGAAGGATTCAAGGAATACGCTCAAAAGTGGAGAGACCTTGCTGGAAGGGTGCAACCACCTCTGACTGACCGTGAACTCGTTGACATGTTTCTGGGGACCCTGTCTGGTCCGTTCTTCAACCATCTGATTGGGAATTCTTCTGCTGGGTTTACAGATCTGATCTTAACTGGTGAGAGGATAGAAGCTGGTATCAGGTCTGGGAAGATATCAAAGGGTGACTCCTCGAACGCTGAGAAAAAACCATTCAAGAAAGAATCTAGTGCTGTCTATGGGTCAAAAGGGCAGAATAGGTCCGAGCACCGCCAAGCTGTCAACGCGGTAGTTATTTCCAAACCGGCCAACGCTCCTCAGCATCGCAACCAACAAAGGGAAGAGAGACCTAAAAGGCAATTCACTCCCCTCAACATGACCTTGTCCCAGATATTGCCACAGTTGCTGGAGACCAATTTGGTAACTCTAAGGGACCCTCCTAAGAATCCCAACAGGACACCTTCAAGGTATAACCCCAACGCCCGCTGCGCTTATCATTCTGACAGCCCGGGGCATGCTACAGATGATTGTTGGACTCTGAGGAATAAGGTTCAGGATCTAATCGATGCAAAGGAGGTCCAGTTCGAAGTGTCCGAGACTCCCAATGTGATCACTGCTCCCTTACCAAAACATGGCTAGGATTGAAAAAAAAACTTTTGTTCATTTGAATATTCAAGTTGTAATTTTCTTTTGATTGTTTAAACAATTATTGTCATAGCAAACTTTATTACTTTATCAATGCATCGCATATGTCTGTTTTGAATCAATATATTCGTATTCGCTATATTCAAACTGCTTTCATTTTTTGTGATGATCAAACTCTCAATTAATAATTCTAAGCCTCTTGAGGGAGGATGACAAAAACGATACCACAATCTACAGTATGCTTTTGAACAGACCCCGCTGATGAGGTACAGGCATTGTTTCAATTCCTAAACACTGGAGTTATAAGGATGATAATCCCTCGTCAACCCCTTTGAGCCAAAGAAGTTGGAGTTTTTATTTTCGAAAATCAAAACCCTTAATCATAACCTGAGGCAGGGTAGTTCTCTCAGTTGATCCATGTGCACAATGAATGGCATCAAAGGAGTCCTTCCAAAACAAAAGACAGTGATGGTTCCCTATAATCGTAAGGACAGGCAGTCATTATCTTGCAAAATAAAAGCCCAATAAGTCAAAACCTATGAAGGAGACTTACAAAAAACTGGGGCATCCCGCTGACTGTAATCACAAAAGAAACAGTTCAGGCAAAAGACAGGGATGATAAAATCAAAAAAAGAAAGAGGTCCTACTAACCCTCGACAAAAAAGAAATGACTTCCTGGTCAAAATAAACGGTCAGTATCCGAACCATTGCTGGTATATCAGAGCAAAGACTCAAACAAAATCTAACGCACGATTAGCTGAGTTTAGGTTTGAAGAACATCACGAAGAGCAGGTGGGTACAAATAAAAATTTGAGCCTTTATCCTTTGTTTCTTAAACCGTGGACCAGGCCACGTTACAACCCTTAAAAGTCCTAGCTGAAGCATGGGTTAGTTCGAAAGCATACTGTTACCAAAGGTATCCTGACTCCTTAGGGCTCGCTGTAAAATCTTGAGTTGACATCACATTTTACAAAATTTGCTTGTTTTACTGAAAAATGCCTTTTCAAAAAAACTTCAAAACAGACATAAGCTTTGCATTTTTAAATAAAATTGTTTGCATATGACTTTTTGTTCGAACAGCGGAGAAATTCACACGATGAATATCCAGTGAACAAAAATCTTCTCAAGGATCACCTCAAGTGGAAAAACACTTCCAACCAAGGGGCACGATATGAGCATTGTCCATCATCTGGGGCGGTCAAGTCAAGATTCAAGGAATCTCTCAAATGCCAAATAACCAGGGGCAAATCTCCATCTGGATCACTTGGGGCATTGGACGATCAAACGAAGATCTTCTGGTGGTATGGTAACACTGCACTACTGACAGTGACAACTTCCTGTATCCTAAGAGCACGGACATAGTCGAAAAATACTACGCATAATCAAAGACCCGCTAGGTTGACACACCTAGGCAAAAATAAGGGCTTCCCGGCGAACCAAAAAGGTTCGGGCAAAAATAAGGGATGAAAATGAAACATCTGTACACCCGGCAAGTCGAAAACCTGAAAAGGCGGCTTGGGCAAAAATGGGTATCCCGGTGGACTGAAAACCCGAAAGGGCGGTCCAGGCAAAAGTTAGGGATTAAAGCGTACGACTATGTCCTGTCATCTCGTCACTTGCCTACCAGAAGAATATTTGTCAATCGGCAGGTATCAAACACCTCACAGGCCTTCCTCTCCCGCAGAAACTGGGGCAATAAGAACGGTCTGAACGATCTAGTTGCTCTGTCCACCAAGGCACCAAGGTAAGTTCAGCTGAAGAACATGACCAAGATACCTTCACTCCCCAGAGTAAGACAAGAATCAGCCATACTCTCCCCAAGTAGAGTTGGTCTCCCGTCAGTCCTAACAAGGCACAGTATCTCCAGCAAGTCAGCGATACTCCCCCTAAGCAGAGTTAGTCTACTGTCAACCTTAAAGAAGTTGGATATCCCCAGAAGATCTCAACATTCCCCAGTGGAGTACAAATATTCCTAAGCAAGCATCCCCGATAGTCTTAATATAAGATTGTTCCCCGGCGGGATACAGACACCCCAGTGGAACCATTCCCCAGTACAGTCCAAAAGATTCCCCAGGAGAGTGGAATCCATATCCCCAGTAGATTTTGGAGGCTTATCCCCAGTAGATTCTAGAAGATTATCCCCTGCGGAGTACGAACGCATCTCCCCGGCTTTGTTCAAAGGTTATTCTCCACCAGAGCTTATAACTGGGTTATCCTCAGCTAATTACCACGGAAAGATCGTCCTCGGCGAAGTTCTTCCTACCCCCAGCGGAGTTCATCAAATTCCGCAACATAACTTATCAAACGGAATCCCCAGCGGAGTTATCATCAAATCTCAACGAAGTATCTCTTCCCCACAGAGTATTTCCCCGCAGAGTAATCTCTTCAACAAGTTCATTCCCCAACGGAGTCATCTTCTCCTACCGGTTTATTCTTGTAATCATCCTCCCCAGCGGAAATGAAGAACTCTACTCTTCAACAGCAGCCCAGGATTCAGCTTCCCGGCATGCGTCAAGAATTTATTTTCCCAGACGAAGATACATTCATAAACGTCACATATGCATCATGTCATACAATCTCATTTATGTCGAGAACATCATTGCTTGATCCATATCAGGCCTTGCATATGACTGACCTTTACCTTTCAGGAAGGATACAGTTAAATGATCAGCTATGTCAAAGTAGACAAATATAGTCAAAAGAGACCAATCCAGTCAAAGAAGACAAATCTAGTCAAAAAAGACAAGTACAGTTAAATCCCAAAGGTTTTTCTGATGCTCATCCAGTCAAAGAAGACAAGTCCAGTTGAAATTAATTCCTAAGGTCATTAAAGACAACCCGTCATTTTAGACACCCGTCGTTATAGACACCCGTCGTTATAGACACCCGTCGTTATAGACACCCGTCGTCATAGACACCCGTCGATATAGACACCTGTCGTTATAGACACCCATCGTTATAGACACCCGTCGTTATAGACATCCGTCGTCATAGACACCCGTCGTTATAGACACCCGTCGATATAAACACCCGTCGATATAGACACCCGTTGTTATAGACACCCGTCGTTATAAACACCCGTCGTTATAGACACCCGTCGTCATAGACACCCGTCGTTATAGACACCCGTCGATATAGACACTTGTCGTTATAGACACCCGTCGTTATAGACACCCGTCGTTATAGACACCCGTCGTTATAGACACCCGTCGTTATAGACACCCGTCATCAAAGACAACCTGCCAATAAAGACAACCCGTCCATGAGGACAACCCGTTAAGAGAGACAACTCGTCAAAGAGGACAAAACCTCCCCCGGTTCAGTTAAATCGATCCCTAAAGATTTTTCTGAGATAATCTGTCAGTAGAGACAACCCATCAACCTTTTGTTCCAGATTCGATACCTGTATCTAGCCAGGGCATATCTGTAGACGACCAATTCCAGATTCGATACCTGTATCTAGCCAGGGCATATCTGTGAGCGATTGATTGTAGATTCGATACTTGTATCTAGCCAGGGCATATCTACATGAAGAGTTTGAAGATCAACCCCTGTAACAGGCCAGGAAATTATCTTTCTTTCTCAAATATACAAGTTCTCGCTAAGGAATCTCTTACGCGATCGACACCTCTGGATGGCATCTTTAAGCCCATCTCCACAACTATCCATTACACTTCCAGATGGCATCTATAATCCCATCCTCCTATCCATCATCTCTCCAAATGGCATCTATAAGCCCATTCCCAACATCACATTGCTGATATCACACTATGTGAGTGCAAATTTCTGGGCACTCTAGTGTTCAATCATCTTCCACCTTCGGATCACGAAAGGCACGCAAGCCAATCTACATCCTCAGGTCTAAGAAGATTGAACAAGGGCAACTGTTGTACCTCAAAATTTGCCCTCCCATATTCTTCAAAGTTTGTCAAGAATCATCTTCAAATGGTTCAAGACTTCTCAAGGGATTGCACAGTCAAACATCTTCTAAGCCAGTCAAAATTAGGGTTTTGGTTCTCTCAAGGAATTTGAGGATTTCAATGGCTCAACCATGTCACATGTGCCCATATACATTGTCAAGCATCTACATGCCAAGTTTCAAGATTCACAATGCCAGTTTGCACAGTCAAAAAGCCTATTTGCTCAACAGTCAACTATAGGGGTAAAATGGTCATTTTGCAGTCAAAAGTCAGAATTTTTGGCCAACATCTTGTTTTGAGCTCACAATCATCATTTGATCAAGTCTTGATCATGATTCCATAAGCATGGCTCAAAAATCATCAAAGATGCAAAAGTTGCTATTTTTGGACAGCTGAAAAAGTCAACTGTAACTTGACCAGGGCATAACTTTTTCATGGTTCATCAGAAAAATCCCATCCAATTCTCATTTTGAAGGGGATGACATTTCCTACAACTCATCTTCACATTCCAAGTCCAAGAAATGCTCTCACAAAAAAGTTATCAATTTCTACATTATAGGTCAATTTCAAAAGTCAACAAAAAGGATCTTTAAGTCAAAGACCATAACTTGAGATTGGTAAATCAAAATTACATGGGACCAAAGGCATTGGTTAGAGGACTTCAAGACGTTTCCAAAATGTCCAAGAACATGTTCATATGATCAAAATTGAGCAAGATATGCATTGGAGAAGTTGGGAAATTTTCATGAATTTGCAAAAGTCAACTATCCTTAAAACTTCAATTTTTGACAAAAGGGCCCACTTTCTTCCACTTGATTCAGCCTTGTCATGCCACACACGTGTCCCATGATTAATTTCAAGATCAAACATTTATTTTTCTATTTTATTTAATTTTTATTGATTTAATTCATTTTAAATCTTTAATAATTCAAATAAAATCTAAAAATCAATGAAATAGTATCTTTTTGATTTATGCAGCTTTCATATATCATATGCTGACCAAACAATTCGTGCTAGGGATTATGTGTACACAAAATCTTAAGATTTGATTCAAATATGGAAAGGTTGATGTGATACGGTGGGAGAACTGACTTGAGGTTTTGCGTTTGTTTTCGCAAATGTTTCGGTTGAGCAAGAGTCGCCACCGACTTTTTATTTTATCCTAAGGAAAGGTCAAAAAGAACAGCAAAAACCTTTGAGATGTTTTCTTGGGTTCGGGGAGTAGATTATAGAAAGGGAAGGTATTAGCACCCTTTCTATCCATGGTTATCCATGGGCTCTTAGTTACTTGCTTAGATCAACTTGCCTTGATTTTCAATTGTTTGAAATGGTGCTTTGTGTGTGTGGTTTTTGAAAATGTTTTGAAAAAGATGCCTTGTCTAGGCAACCCTTGTAACAATTCTTTACTCGAATGTTTTACAAAAGGTGTTTGTCTTTTTGAAAAGATGTTTCAAGGTTTTGAAAGTTGTTTTGAAAGTTTGTGTTTGTGGTTTTGAAAAATAGGCAAGTGTTTTTGTTTTGCAAGTTGGAAAGTAACCAAGAGCTATCTACCCTAAATTTCTCAAAGATCTTTGCTATGTTTTAACCTGTTGTACCCCAAAATTTGCCCTCCCATTTCCTAAACATTTTCTCATCACAAGACATTTAAAGATCAAAATACAATTAGGGTTTCCTCTGCTCAAGACTTCTCCTTGCACTGTGGACTCAAATTAGGGTTTGTGTTTGCCTAAAGATGTTTTGACCTAAAATGCCTAAGATGACTTTCATGCTTCATATTGGACTCCCAAGTTTACCCATACCAAGTTTCAAGTCTTGGTTCCAAGTTTTTCCCAGTCAATTGGACAGTTGACCTATAAATCAGCTGTATTGGGGAAAAAGTCAACTGTGGCCAATTGACAGTCAAACCTCATGAAATTTGATCCACATCAACATTATGAACTCATATGAACCATTTGATCAAGTTTGGATCACAATTCCACAAGAAATTTGATCAGATCACCAAAAGGGCAAAATGGTCATTTTTAGGGTTTTGACTGCACAAAGGCAATTTTTGACTGTTTGACCTAGCCAATGGCAAACCAAGCTCACATATGGACTCAAGGACCCCATGGAATTATCTTGACATGTTCATCAAGCTCAAAAGATCCCAAGTACACAAGATTGACAGTTGAATTTCCCAGTCAATTGATCAATTTTGACTGTATACTGAAAAGTCAAACTTTGACTTTTTGGTCAAAATCAAGAGTCAAGATTCATTTTTCATCAAAACATGCCAAATTATGGAACTTGTTCACCAAGAAATCACAAAATGCAAATTAGGGTTTGAAAATGGAATTTTTCATAACTTAGAATTTTTCTAAGTTATGAAAAACCCTAATTTTTTCCCAACTTTGCCCCATCTTTTTCACCATGATCCATTTGGATTCAAACAAAAGTCAAAACATGAAAGTTGTATCTTGTTACAAAATCTACAACTTTGATTCACAAAGTTTTCTCATTTGAAGCTTGTATCTCAAGTTATGATTTTTTGAATAAGGGCACTAAACCATCTTTTAACTTAGTGAAATTTGACCTATTTTGATAAGGTTTTCTACCCTACTTCAAGGCCACTTTTCATACCCTTCCACTTGGAATTTCAAATTGCATTTCAAAGATGGATTGTAGTACACATTCCAAGCTTTCCAAAATGTCCAAGAACTCATCAAACAACCTCATAACTTGAGAGATTCTAATTTCACAAGTTGGCAAAAATTCACTTATGTTCTTCATCAAAGCATGTTCTTAAACTTGGCAAATTTGAATTCAGCATGCTTAAGCTACATTGCAGGCCTCTAATCCCATTTTCACTCAATAATTCAATGCATATCCTTTGTGCTCTAGCATTATCTTGCTCATTTGGACAATACACACAAAATCAAGCCTAAACTAGAAAAAGCATATTATCCATTCTTGTAAAGTGATACTTTATGGCAACTTTGCAAATCCATGAGGTACAATGCAAATCTTTGAAGCAAAAAGGCATGGGCATATCCCACTGATCAAGACTCAAATGTGCAGCATAGATTGAGGCATTGTACTGGCCTAGAAACCAAGTTGACATTTGCTTGCTTCACATAGAAGTAACATCCATAACTTATGCCATCTCTCATACCAGCATACAAACACAAGAACAAAGTTGTCAAACACATTACACATAACATATCCAAGCTAAGACACGAGCTCTTGACCTCCAAAACACCCTCCATCTCAGAATCATCCTCAAACTGCACAAACAGGGGTGCCCCTGCAGTTTGAGTTCAAACTCCCAATCCCTTCAAGCATTTTGATTCAAACCTTTTCCTCTACCTTCCCTACAATATATACAAGCTATCCATATCCTAAAATCAGACCTGTAACACCTCCAAGCCACTTCACCATTTTTAATTTTCTGTTTTGCAGTTGGAGATCATTAGCTCGATTCAGGAAGTTTCAAGGCAAAGTAGGAACTGGAAAAGCTTCCTTACACTTCAAGGAAGCTGTACAAGTCCTCATTTCACTCTGAAACATCCCCCATTGCCCAGCTCGATTCCAACTGAACAGGTATATTCATGGAGTTCTATCTCTCTTGTTAGGCATTGTTAGCTTTAGGTTTTTGAAGAAAACATGTCACAATCATAGCCCTGAACATGCTCATATGATTAGATTTCATTTATGTTTCGTGTGCTTAGAGAATTTCATGTCTGAACATTGATGAAAAGTTAGGTCAGAAAAGAGGGGGAGAGAAATTCTCCCTCATCTTAGAGAGATAGGTCATGTTCTTTATATGGTTGAAACCGTCTCTTAATGCTCTACACTTTTCATGTTATGAGTTTTGCTTGAAAGTCCAGGAATCCAGAGATAGAAAACGCGTGTTTTGTGTGAAGAAAGCTGTACAGAGGTTGAAGAAGAAGTGATCTGGGCTGGGCCTGGATTCGTTTCCTTTTCACACCCCATTTTTTGGTTTACACCCCCCTGAGCCCATTTGCTCATTTCTTGACATTTTTGACTTTTTCTTTTTGGGTTGACTTTATTTATTTTTTCTCATACCATTAAAATTTTTAAAATATTTTTTCCACCACTTTTTGTATTTATGGCATATTTATTTGTTTATTTCTTTTGTTATATACAAATATATATATATATACTATTATTGAAATAAATAGAAAATAGTGTAGATACATTTTTATTTTTTTTATTTACTTTATGAAAATATTTTACACAAAAAAATAATACTTTTTATTTTATTAAAATATTTAAATATTTATTTTAGAAAAATACATATTTAGGGTTATATATATATATATTTGATTATTAATGTATTTAAGAAAAAGATATAAAAATACTTGATCTTTTTTATTTTATTAACATTTGATACAAAAAATACCTTTTTCACAATACACTTCATTTTATTTTATTTTTTATAAATAATAAATAAATAGTAGAATTAAATTAGATAATAATACCTTTTATTTAAAAATTAGGGTTTTTTTACCCTAAGTTCAAAATACTAAAAAAATAAATACATTTTTATTTTCTTTTTCCTTTTACATAAATATTTTCTCATACACATAAAAACTTTCTTTTTACATTTCACATATTTATTTAATTTACATTTAAATTATGCAATTTATTTACTATGCAAATATCCAATTGTTGTAATAATTTAGATTTAAATTCTTGTCAATATCCCCATTTGAACATTTGTACCCCCCTTCCCATATTTGGTTGTGTAATAGCTTAGTAATTTTAATTTCGCACTTTATTGCTTTCTAATAATAACATGTTAGAATTAGGGTTTGTATGCGAAAAAACGATAAAAAATAGTTTGACCTAATACAAGATAAATGAGCATGAAAATAAACAACACATCTCACACTTGCACCCCTAGGGTATTCCACTTGTTGCCTTCAAATAAATGGGCCATATTGTATGTTGAACATCTTTGGGCAAAGTAAACAATTTGAATGATCATAGTCCCTCGACAAAACTTTTCAAAACAAACAAAAACAAATGATCAAGTCCCTTAAAGAAAATTGCCCAAAGACATTTAACGCCGTTGCAATTATGGTCTAAACGATGACCCGCGCCTGTCCCTTTCACATCCTAACATAAGGTTGTCCACCAAATACAATTGTGGAACAAACTTGTTAAAAGGGTTAAAACATAGCAATAATCTTTTGAGAAATTTAGGAGTAGATAACCTCTTAGTTACTTGAATCAAACTTGCAAAACAAAAACACTTGCCTATTTCAAAAAACCACACATCACTACACTTTCAAAACCATTTTCAAAAAGCAAATGAAAACCTTTTTCAAAAGACATACATCTTTGTATACATCCCCACATGGATCATTACAAAGGTTGCCACCACATTGGCCTCTTTTCAAAACATTTTCAAAACCCACACACTCAAGCACCATTTAAAACAATTGAAAACAAAAGGCAAGTGATCTAAGCAAGTAACTAAGAGCCCATGGATAACCATGGATAGAAAGGGTGCTAATACCTTCCCTTTCTATAATCTACTCCCCGAACCCAAGAAAACATCTCAAAAGGTTTTTGCTGTGCTTTTTAACCTTTCCTTAGGATAAAATAAAAAGTCGGTGGCGACTCTTGCTAACCGCAACATTTGCGAATACGAACGCAAAACCTCAAGTCAGTTCTCCCACCGTATCACAGAACTGGCGACTCTGCTGGGGACTAACTTTTAAAAGTGGAGTAACCTTAGGGATTAGATCACTTTTGTTTTCAATTGCTTGCTTTGTTTGCTTTTATATTTGTGGGCTTTGCATCGGAGTTCATAGATCCTAACCCGGATCTGGGAAATACCCTTTTTAGGTAGCATAATCTGTGAGGGACCTGTCCGGCGTAGACCGACATGGGTGAAGCAGTGGCTACGTTGGTGTGGCATCTTAGTCTGTACCTATATCCCTTGTGTTGTAACGGGGAGAATATAGGTCTTCTAAGGAGTCATTAAACACCAACCAACCTTAGAACCCTAAATTGACCAACTTGGCTATTAGGACAGTAGCAGTATGCTACACTCATTGAGGCTAAACTCTCGAGATGGTTCTGGCCGCGAGAAAAGATTGCGATGCTGGAGTTATGACCGATTGAGGGTAGCCAATGATTTGAGATCCTCTAGAACCCGGTTACTTTTGATAGGACAGGTTTTAACCAACAAAACCAAAAGAGGGTAATACCTGAAACTCATGCTGGCCTGAAACCTAAGGGTGTCTTGTGTGACTTGTGTGCTTTATCTGCCTATGTGAATACTTGTGATGTGCTTCATCATAGCATCATGCCATCATACCATTGCATGCATAAAAAGCTAACCCATTTCAAAGACAAAAAGGTTTCATCTTTGCTCTGTTTTGTAGGACATCATGATGCCCGTGCGTAGAAATACTGTCCGGCTCAACTTTGTTCAACCACCAGTTTTACTCAAAGATCTGGTTGAAAGAATTCCAAACACTACCTCCTTCATCAACAGACATGGTTCCCTCCTTGGCTTGATCACTGCAAAATGGGACCAACAACTGATAAGTGTTCTGACCCAGTTTTATGACCCTCTGCATCATTGTTTCACCTTTCAAGACTTCCAGCTGGTTCCTACCCTGGAAGAATTCTCTTACTTGCTTGGGATCCCTGTCTTGAAACAAACCCCTTTCACTGGTTTGGAAAAGACTCCTAGGCCTGAAGAGATTGCTGCAATTCTCCCCTTGACCAAAGAAGAGGAATTGTCCAACTGGGAAACTAGAAATGGGATCAAGGGCTTTTTGGTCAAATTTCTGGTTGGCAAGGCTAATGATTTCTGGAATGACTTGGACTTCAAAGCATATGAGGATATTCTGGCTCTTTTGATCTATGGTCTGATATTGTTTCCCAACCCTGACACCTTCATCAGTGTCCATGTCATAAGAATCTTCATGTCTCGGAATCCGGTACCCACTCTCTTGGGTGACATTCTACAACAACTCTATGCTCGTTCTGCTCGAAAACGGGGGACTCCGTGGTGTTGTGCTCCTTTGCTGGTAAGGTGGTTTATTTCGCACCTTCCTAAGTCCGTGCTGAAGAATGAAGAAGGAAAAGGTTGGGCTCGGAGGTTAATGTCTCTCACAGATAAGGATATCACTTGGACTCTCAGAGGCTTGGATGAGGTAGCTGTTATCGACCGTTGCGGGGAATACCCTAATGTCCCGTTGATTGGTATCCAAGGAGGAATCTCTTACAATCCATGTTTAGCTCTCCGTCAGTTTGGAAGAGCCAGAGGAGATGGGCCCCATGAAATGCTGGTTCCTCACTTCCATTTTGAGTTTCAGGCAGGCAGTGACAAACTACGCCAGGGATTCATTAGAGCTTGGGACAGAATCCACAAAGCTGACCCACATGAGCTAGGACCAAAGACTTCTTTACCATTGGAGCCCTATTGCAAATGGGTCCGCATCCGTGCTCAGAGGTTAGGTATGCCATACGAAGCTGTCAGACCAATCATCCTTGAGACTCCCGATGGAGATGGGGTTCCTCCAACTGTCCTCCCTCCTCAGATACCTACTGATTTTGACACCATGAAGAGATCTTGGGCACAGCTAAAGGAAGAACGGGATTTCTATCGGGAGAAGTTCAACGAGCAGGAAAGGAAGGTCCAAAGGCTGACTAAGCAATTGGAGGAAGAACGTGTCCTGAACAACTACATCAGCACTGAGAGGAGGAGGCCATGGGAGCATTGATGAGCTTTGATTATTTCCTTTTGTAGTTTTATTTCCTTTTCCGTATTTTTCATTCCTGTAATGCCTAAGGGCAAATTGTTGAACAATTGAAAAATTTTAATCTAATGAAGTGCGTTTCCCTTTTTGTCTACAAAGTTGAATCTTATTTGTCTTTGAAAACATAAAACATACGCATTCCATTACACCATATGCATAGCAGGTACCCTATTTCACAGGTTGCTTAATCTTCTTCGCTGTTTGTTTGAACAGTCATCATGAATTCGGAGTCATCCAGTGAGCAAGCAATCAAGGCCCTTCAGGCCCAAAGTGCACAGTTTCAAGAGATGGTCCTAAGCCTAGCCCAGGGTCAGCAAGAGTTGAAGACTCTACTCCTGAAGAAGAAGAAGAAAAAGAGGACGGCAATGTTCAACACCGGACGCAGATTTGGGAACACACTCCACAATGAAGCTGATCCAACCACTTCTTCTGCTGAGAAAAACAGTCCCCAAGGGGGAGGAGCTCCTAGTCCCGCAGTCTCCGACAACGAGACGGACTATAACGAGGAACAATACCCACCTGCTGCTGACAGATACAAACAATTGGAGGACCGCTTGAGCGCTATGGAAATTCAGAACGTGCCGGGACTGGATTTCGGGGATTTGGGATTATCTTCCGGAGTAGTAATTCCACACAAGTTTAAGGCGCATGCCTTCGCCAAGTATGATGGGGTCTCCTGCCCAAAGCTGCATCTGAGGTCGTATGTAAGGAAAATCCAACCTTACACGGCAGATAAGAACCTCTGGATTCACTTCTTCCAGGACAGCCTCTCGGGGTCTCAGCTTGAATGGTTCTACCAATTAGACGGAGCTAGCATCCGGCACTGGGAGGATTTGGCGACTGCTTTCTACAGACAATACCAATATAATTCTGATCTCGCTCCTACGCGTACCCAACTTCAGGGTATGTCTCTAGGGACGGGTGAAGGATTCAAAGAGTACGCTCAAAAATGGAGAGATTTGGCTGGCAGGGTGCAGCCTCCATTAACTGATCGAGAGCTGGTTGATATGTTTCTGGGAACGTTGTCTGGTCCGTTTTTCAATCATTTGGTTGGTAACTCCTCCGCTGGGTTCACAGATTTGATATTAACGGGAGAGAGAATTGAAGCTGGCATCAGGTCAGGCAAGATACAGAAGGCTGCCTCTACAAGTGCTGAGAAGAGGCCATTTAAGAAGGAAGCAAGCGCCGTCTATGGCCCTAGAAGACAAGTCAAGCCCGAAAGTCGCCAAGCCGTTAATGCTTTGGTCATCTCTAAACCTGTTGCTGCTCCTCAGCAGTACAATCAGCAAAGAAGTGAAAGGCCCAAGAGGCAGTATACCCGATTGAGTATGACATTATCTCAAATTTTACCCCAACTGTTATCCACCAACCTGGTGACCCTCAAAGAAGCTCCTAAGGTCGTCAACACTGCGTCCCCTAAATACAACCCGAATGCCCGGTGTGCTTATCATTCTGATAGTCCCGGGCACACTACTGATGATTGTTGGGCCTTGAGAAACAAAGTGCAAGATCTAATTGACGCAAAAGAAATTCAGTTTGAAGCGCCGGAAAGACCGAATGTTGTAACGGCTCCTATGCCCCAGCATAGGGTGAATGCCATTGAGGAAGAAGTGTACGCTGTTTCGGTAGATGAAGTTATTACCCCTTTGAAGACTGTTAAGAAGAACCTACTGCGGGCCGGTTTATTTCCGGGTTGCGGCGAAGGTTGCCCATTCTGTGCTATTTCCCTATCTGATTGTCCCTTGCTAAGGTTAGGCATCCAAGGCCTAATGGATAGCAAGGAGATTCTATTCAAAAAGACTGCTGTTCATTTGGTTCCGACGAAAGAAGTGTCCGTGATTACCATCTTCAAAAATCCAACCAAGGCTCCCCCAAAGAAGCCTATTCAAATCTTGACAGTTGCGCCTGTGATCATTACTGTTCCAGGACCCCTCTCCTACGTGTCTGATAAGGCTGTCCCCTGGCATTATGGGGCAGACGTATATGTAAATGGAATCAAGCAAGAATTTGATGCTAGTGCCAGTATCTGCGATATCACCGGTCCAGCTAAAGTCACCCGCAGTGGCAGGCTCTTCTCGCCCGACATTGCGCCGCCCGCTATTCGAAAACCCCTCCTCATAAAACCTGCAAGTTTACCAAGTCCTGTTGCTGATCAAATTGTGTCCCCTGCTGCCGAGTCATCAAATGCTCGGGGCAAAGGGATTGAAGAAGAGCCTGCCCGGATGGAGGCACCAATACCCGTGAATGCTGAGGCCTCCCGACAAGAAATGGAGGAGATTCTGAAAATAATAAAGAAAAGTGATTTTAATGTTGTTGAGCAGTTAGGGCATACACCCTCCAAGATCTCCCTGCTCTCCCTATTGCTATGTTCCGAGGCTCACGCTAAGGCATTAATCTCATTTCTCAAGACGGCCCATGTGCCGCAGGAGACGTCTGCAGTCCAGTTCACTGACTGCATAGCAAATCTGACGGCGGACAACGGCTTGGGCTTTTCAGATGCTGACCTAACCGCAAAAGGGAGAAACCACAATGATGCCCTGCATGTCTCTATTGAATGCAGGGGCACTACTCTGGCACATGTATTGGTGGACACTGGTTCTTCTTTGAATGTTCTTCCGAAAAAGGCTTTGGATCGTCTGGATTATGAAGGCCTGGAGTTGAAACCCAGCAATATCATCGTCAGAGCCTTTGACGGTTCCAAGAGGATGGTTCATGGAGAGGTTAACATCCCTATTCGTGTGGGCTCTCAAGTGTTTGACTCTACCTTTTACGTGATGGATATACGTCCATCGTACTCCTGTCTGTTGGGTCGACCTTGGATCCACAAAGCTGGGGCAGTGACCTCCACCTTGCACCAAAAGCTGAAGTATCCCGTCAGGGGGAAAATTGTCACTGTGCAAGGAGAAGAGGAGTATATGGTGAGCCATTTGAATTCCTTCAGGTACATCGAGATGGACGGAGAATTTATTGAAACTCCCTTCCAACATTTCGAGGAGGTACATCCAATTTCAGCAGCTGCGGAGACAATGGCCGAAGAGAATGATTCCTTGAAGATGGTTTCCCTAAGGGATGCCCGGGCTGTGGTTCAGAAAGGCAATGGTGCACACTGGGGTCAGCTTCCTGACTTCACTCAGAAGAACGACAAGTTCGGGCTAGGCTTTACTGCAGAGGCTCAGAAGGCAGTGCGCAAAGAGAAGATTGGAAAGGCTCCGGTGTTTATTTCCAGCTCAAGGGTGAATGCTATTGAGGAGGATGTGGAGGAAGCTGAGTTTGATAATTGGATCTACCCGACTGCCAGCGACGGACCAAGCAACTGGACAGCAAAGGATTTTACCCCTATCACATTTGTCACGCAGTAATTGATTTCTTTTGATTTCCAAATTTGTAACAAACAATATGTTAAAACTCTGTTGGCTCGGTGTCCTGCCCGGGGCATCGTAGCTCCATTTGTGAGGGCTTTTTGTATGACATTTTTCATATATCATCAATCAAAACATTGGACGTTTGTTGCATTTCAAATCTTGTGCTCCTTTTCTTTCTGTGTTATACATATTGCAAAACAGCTATATTTACACACACTCACTTATACAGGTTTCAATCCACTCTGGATCTCACTGGCAACAGCTCTGCTACCGCCAGTTATGACTTCGAAAATCCGATCAACTTGGCCGAAGACGAAGGTGAAGATGATTGTGAAGTGCCTGGTGAACTCGCAAGACTGCTACTACAAGAAGAGAGGGCTATTCAACCACATGAAGAGCCTGTGGAGACAATTAACTTGGGTACTGAGACAGATAGGAAAGAGGTCAAGATTGGTGCCAATCTAGAACTCAGCGTGAAGCAACGATTGATCCAGATGCTACAAGACTACATGGAGATCTTTTCTTGGTCCTATGAAGATATGCCCGGTTTGGATGCCGACATTGTAGTTCACCATCTGCCAACCAAGGAAGATTGCCCTCCAGTAAAGCAAAAAGTTCGACGAATGCGTCCAGAGATGTCTGAGAAGATTAAAGCTGAGGTGATGAAACAGTTTGATGCGGGTTTCCTTGCAGTAACTTCTTACCCTCAGTGGGTTGCCAATGTTGTGCCAGTGCCGAAGAAGGACGGTAAAGTCAGAATGTGTGTCGACTACAGGGATCTGAACAGGGCCAGCCCCAAGGATGATTTCCCCCTACCTCACATTGATGTCCTTGTTGACAATACAGCTCAACACAAGGTGTTCTCCTTCATGGATGGCTTCTCAGGGTATAATCAGATCAAGATGGCTCCTGAAGATATGGAGAAGACTACATTTGTAACTCAGTGGGGGACCTTCTGTTATAAGGTCATGTCATTCGGATTGAAAAATGCTGGGGCAACCTATCAGCGTGCCATGGTTGCTTTATTTCATGATATGATCCATCATGAGATTGAAGTATACGTTGATGACATGATTGCAAGGTCTCAAACTGAGGAGGAACACCTTGATCATCTGAGGAAGTTGTTTGACCGACTCAAGTTGTACAAGCTGAGATTGAATCCCAACAAATGCACCTTCGGGGTGAGGTCCGGAAAATTGCTAGGTTTCATTGTAAGTGATAAAGGTATCCAGGTGGACCCTGCCAAGGTTAAAGCTATTCAAGAGATGCCGACCCCAAAAACAGAGAAAGAAGTCAGAGGTTTCCTAGGACGACTGAATTACATTGCCCGATTCATCTCACATCTGACTGCTACTTGTGAGCCAATCTTCAAATTACTGAAGAAAGATCAAGTGGTACGCTGGAATGATGAATGTCAGGCCGCCTTTGAAAGAATAAAGGAATATCTCCAAGAGCCACCCATTCTTATGCCACCGGTGGAGGGAAGACCTCTGATACTATACTTGACAGTGCTTGATAATTCAATGGGGTGTGTGCTGGGGCAGCATGACAAGTCTGGCCGAAAAGAGCACGCTATTTATTACTTGAGCAAAAAGTTTACCGACTGTGAGTCTCGTTACTCACTGCTTGAGAAAACTTGCTGCGCTCTTGTATGGGCTGCTCGCCGGCTGAGACAGTATATGCTGACTCACACTACTTTATTGATTTCAAAAATGGATCCCATCAAATACATATTTGAAAAGCCCGCTCTGTCTGGCAGAATAGCGAGATGGCAAATGATCTTAACAGAATATGATATCCAGTATACAACTCAGAAAGCAATTAAGGGAAGCGTACTGGCTGATCATTTGGCACACCAACCTGTGGACGATTATCAATCATTGAACTTTGATTTTCCGGACGAAGACATCATGGTGGTAACTGACTGTGAAGTACCTGGACCGGATGAAGGACCTGAGGAAGGATCCCGATGGTCTATGCATTTTGACGGAGCCTCCAATGCTCTGGGTAACGGCGTCGGCGCTATAATCATATCTCCCAAAGGAACTCATACTCCCCTCACCGCCCGATTATGTTTCAGCTGCACCAACAACATGGCAGAATATGAGGCATGTATCATGGGTTTACAAGCTGCGATCGATTTGAGGATCAAGTTTCTAAGGGTCTTCGGAGATTCCGCTCTCGTGATCAATCAGATCAAAGGCGAGTGGGATACGAAACACTCGAATCTCATTCCTTACAAGGAGTATGTGTCGACCTTACTCCCTCACTTTGAAGAGATAACTTTTGAGCATTTCCCCAGAGAAGAGAATCAGCTAGCGGACGCACTAGCCACGATGTCTTCGATGTTCAAAGTTAAATGGGACAATGAGGCTCCTCAAATCACAATCTGGAAGTTGGATGAACCGGCATACTGCTGCGAGCTCGAGGCTGAGAAGGTAGCTGAAAAACCCTGGTATCACGAGGTGAAGAGGTACTTGGAAGCCCAGGAATACCCTGAAGGTGCATCTGTCAATGATAAGAAGTTCATGAGGAGGTTTGCTGCAAAATTCTTCCTCAGCAACGGCATTCTCTACAAACGGAATCATGATTCAACTCTGTTACGTTGTGTGGATAAGGCTGAAGCAGAGAAAATTATGATGGAACTGCATGAAGGAACACTTGGAACCCATTCCAGTGGACACACCATGGCTAAGAAAATCCTTCGGGCAGGATATTTCTGGTCCACAATGGAAGCCGATTGTTACCAGCACTCCCGAACTTGTCATAAATGCCAGATCTATGCTGACAAAGTGCATATCCCCCCGGTTCCTTTGAATGTCCTAACGGCACCTTGGCCTTTCGCAATGTGGGGCATCGATATGATCGGTGAGATCCGACCGACGGCATCCAATGGACACCGCTTCATCTTGGTGGCAATTGATTACTTCACGAAATGGGTCGAGGCAGCTTCCTATGCCACAGTAACCAAGAGCGTCGTGGCACGATTCATCCGGCATAATCTGATTTGTCGGTACGGAGTCCCAGAAAGAATCATTACGGACAATGGTACCAATCTCAATAACAAAATGATCACTGAACTCTGTGAACAATTCAAGATACAGCACCACAATTCTTCCCCCTATCGGCCGAAGATGAATGGGGCTGTAGAGGCAGCCAATAAAAATATCAAGAAAATTGTGCAGAAGATGACAGTGACCTATAAAGATTGGCACGAAATGTTACCGTTCGCTCTTCATGGGTACCGCACCTCAGCAAGGACATCAATCGGGGCAACTCCTTTCTCCTTGGTCTACGGCATGGAGGCAGTCTTGCCGATTGAAATCCAGATACCCTCTCTTCGGATAATGAAGGATGCAGACTTGAATGAAGATGATTGGATCCAGACTCGACTTGATCAACTAAATCTGATTGACGAAAAAAGGCTCACTGCTATCTGTCATGGTCAAACGTATCAAAAACGGATGATCAGGGCATTTAACAAGAAAGTCAGACCGCAAGAGTATCAAGTTGGGGACCTGGTAATCAAACGCATCATCCTTCCTCAAAGTGATCCCCGGGGCAAATGGACCCCTACTTACGAAGGGCCGTTTGTGGTTAAGCGTGTGTTCTCTGGAGGAGCCATGATCCTAACCACCATGGACGGTGACGACCTTCCTCACCCCGCCAATGCAGACATAGTGAAAAAATACTACGCCTAAATAAAAGACCCGCTAGGTTGACATACCTAGGCAAAAATAAGGGCTTCCCGGCGAACCAAAAGGGTTCGGGCAAAAATAAGGGATGAAATGAAAAAAATCTGTACACCCGGCAAGTCGAAAACCTGAAAGGGCGGCTTGGGCAAAAATGGGTATCCCGGTGGACCGAAAACCCGAAAGGGCGGTCCAGGCAAAAGTTAGGGATAAAAGCGTAACACTATGTCTCATTGGATCACTTCGCGTCCGGAATGCGGTACCAACTATCTGGCTCCAGATTTCGGCATTGACCAATCAGCTTCATCTTCAACTAAGCAGCAAAGCGATGAGACATTCGAAGACATAAAGGCAATAGCAGAGTTGGAACCCAGTGGGATTGTTCACATAGCTGTTTTGTTTTCTTTTTCAAATTGTAAACTCTATACTTTTTGGCGATGTCTTCTTACTAGGATATCAGCCTCTTGTACAAAAACGCCTATTCACAGGCAAAATTTAAATCAATACAAATTCACTTGTCCATACAAATTGCCATTGTTTTTCTTTTTCTGTTTTGTCTTGCGAAGAACGTCCAATGTTCATTTTTGATATATGCATTTGACATTAAATTGCTGATTCATAAATGTTTGCATATGAAAAAGAGATTAATTACAAGTGACATCAAAGACAGGGGCAATGTGGAGTTGTCTAATGCGGTCTAGTTGTTTTGTCCACCAAGGCACCAAGGTAGGTTCAACTGAAAATGTGGCCAAATCATCTTAACTCCCCGCGGAGTAAAACAAGGTTCAGCAGCACTTTCCCCAAGCAGGAGTCGATTCCCCGTCGATCCTGAAAAAGGCACAATATTCCCCGGCAGGTCTTAAAAGCTCATCCCCAGAAGATTCTGCGAGCTTATCCCCGGCGAAGCACGAACGTCACGCCCAAGTTTTATTTAGAGTTATTTCCTCACAAGGACTTATAACTGGGTTATCCTCAGCTAAAAGCCACGGAAGACCGTTCTCGGCGAAAGTTCCTTCAATCCCCAGCGAAGTCTATCTTTGGTTTTCCCAAGCAGAGTTTATCTTTGGGGTTCCCCAGCGGAGTTTATCATCATTATCCTCAGCGGAATCCATTGTTAAAGTCCTCAGCAGGCCTCTCATCAGAGCTTCGGCCAAGTATCTCTTCCGCAAAGCAGCTTCCCGGCCTTTCGTCAAGGATTTATTTTCCTAAGATGAAATTACACTCATAAACATTTCACATTTTCATACATCTTGCTTACATACATGATGAAACACATGCAACATCAAATGTTGAACATCATGACATCATGCATATCATACATCATGACATTGCATACAGCTTACGTCTTTGCCTTTTCAGGAAAAAAGACAATCTCAAAAAACGATTACCTTCAACTGTCACAATTCCAGATTCGATACCTGTATCTAGCCAGGGCACATCTGAGAGTGATCAGTTTCCAGATTCGATTCCTGTATCTAGCCAGGGCACGTCTGAAGAGTTCAAAGATTCGACTCCTGTATCCAGCCAGGGCACATCTATCAACTACAACATTTCCAGATTCGATTCCTGTATCCAGCCAGGGCATATCCGTTGACCACATTTCCAGACTCGATTCCTGTATCTAGCCAGGGCACGTCTGCAGAGTTCAAAGATTCGACTCCTGTATCCAGCCAGGGCACATCTGTGAGCAACCGATTGTAGATTCGATACCTGTATCCAGCCAGGGCATATCTGCATAAGGAGACTGAAGATCAAACACCTGTAACAAGCCAGGAAAACATCTGTCTTTCTTAAACACACAAGTTCTCGCTAAGGAATCTCTTATGCGATCAACACTTCCAAGTGGCATCTATAAGCCCATTCCCGACAAAGTTCTGTCATTTTTCCAGATGGCATCTACAAAGCCCATCTCCCTATCCACCATCTCTCCAAATGGCATCTATAAGCCCATTCCCGACACCACATTGTTGAGACTCCAGCATGCGAGTGCAAATTTCCGGGCACTCTAGTGTCCAATCTCCTTTTACCCTCGAGTCACGAAAGGCAAACTTGCCAATCTAACTCTTCAGGTCCAAGAAGATTGAACAGGGGCAACTGTTGTACCCCAAAATTTGCCCTCCCATTTCCTCAACATTTTCTCATCACAAGACATTTAAAGATCAAAATACAATTAGGGTTTCCTCTGCTCAAGACTTCTCCTTGCACTGTGGACTCAAATTAGGGTTTGTGTTTGCCTAAAGATGTTTTGACCTAAAATGCCTAAGATGACTTTCATGCTTCATATTGGACTCCCAAGTTTACCCATACCAAGTTTCAAGTCTTGGTTCCAAGTTTTTCCCAGTCAATTGGACAGTTGACCTAGAAATCAGTTGTATTGGGGAAAAAGTCAACTGTGGCCAATTGACAGTCAAACCTCATGAAATTTGATCCACATCAACATTATGAACTCATATGAACCATTTGATCAAGTTTGGATCACAATTCCACAAGAAATTTGATCAGATCACCAAAAGGGCAAAATGGTCATTTTTAGGGTTTTGACTGCACAAAGGCAATTTTTGACTGTTTGACCTAGCCAATGGCAAACCAAGCTCACATATGGACTCAAGGACCCCATGGAATTATCTTGACATGTTCATCAAGCTCAAAAGATCCCAAGTACACAAGATTGACAGTTGAATTTCCCAGTCAATTGATCAATTTTGACTGTATACTGAAAAGTCAAACTTTGACTTTTTGGTCAAAATCAAGAGTCAAGATTCATTTTTCATCAAAACATGCCAAATTATGGAACTTGTTCACCAAGAAATCACAAAATGCAAATTAGGGTTTGAAAATGGAATTTTTCATAACTTAGAATTTTTCTAAGTTATGAAAAACCCTAATTTTTTCCCAACTTTGCCCCATCTTTTTCACCATGATCCATTTGGATTCAAACAAAAGTCAAAACATGAAAGTTGTATCTTGTTACAAAATCTACAACTTTGATTCACAAAGTTTTCTCATTTGAAGCTTGTATCTCAAGTTATGATTTTTTGAATAAGGGCATTAAACCATCTTTTAACTTAGTGAAATTTGACCTATTTTGATAAGGTTTTCTACCCTACTTCAAGGCCACTTTTCATACCCTTCCACTTGGAATTTCAAATTGCATTTCAAAGATGGATTGTAGTACACATTCCAAGCTTTCCAAAATGTCCAAGAACTCATCAAACAACCTCATAACTTGAGAGATTCTAATTTCACAAGTTGGCAAAAATTCACTTTTGTTCTTCATCAAAGCATGTTCTTAAACTTGGCAAATTTGAATTCAGCATGCTTAAGCTACATTGCAGGCCTCTAATCCCATTTTCACTCAATAATTCAATGCATATCCTTTGTGCTCTAGCATTATCTTGCTCATTTGGACAATACACACAAAATCAAGCCTAAACTAGAAAAAGCATATTATCCATTCTTGTAAAGTGATACTTTATGGCAACTTTGCAAATCCATGAGGTACAATGCAAATCTTTGAAGCAAAAAGGCATGGGCATATCCCACTGATCAAGACTCAAATGTGCAGCATAGATTGAGGCATTGTACTGGCCTAGAAACCAAGTTGACATTTGCTTGCTTCACATAGAAGTAACATCCATAACTTATGCCATCTCTCATACCAGCATACAAACACAAGAACAAAGTTGTCAAACACATTACACATAACATATCCAAGCTAAGACACGAGCTCTTGACCTCCAAAACACCCTCCATCTCAGAATCATCCTCAAACTGCACAAACAGGGGTGCCCCTGCAGTTTGAGTTCAAACTCCCAATCCCTTCAAGCATTTTGATTCAAACCTTTTCCTCTACCTTCCCTACAATATATACAAGCTATCCATATCCTAAAATCAGACCTGTAACACCTCCAAGCCACTTCACCATTTTTAATTTTCTGTTTTGCAGTTGGAGATCATTAGCTCGATTCAGGAAGTTTCAAGGCAAAGTAGGAACTGGAAAAGCTTCCTTACACTTCAAGGAAGCTGTACAAGTCCTCATTTCACTCTGAAACATCCCCCATTGCCCAGCTCGATTCCAACTGAACAGGTATATTCATGGAGTTTTATCTCTCTTGTTAGGCATTGTTAGCTTTAGGTTTTTGAAGAAAACATGTCACAATCATAGCCCTGAACATGCTCATATGATTAGATTTCATTTATGTTTCGTGTGCTTAGAGAATTTCATGTCTGAACATTGATGAAAAGTTAGGTCAGAAAAGAGGGGGAGAGAAATTCTCCCTCATCTTAGAGAGATAGGTCATGTTCTTTATATGGTTGAAACCGTCTCTTAATGCTCTACACTTTTCATGTTATGAGTTTTGCTTGAAAGTCCAGGAATCCAGAGATAGAAAACGCGTGTTTTGTGTGAAGAAAGCTGTACAGAGGTTGAAGAAGAAGTGATCTGGGCTGGGCCTGGATTCGTTTCCTTTTCACACCCCATTTTTTGGTTTACACCCCCCTGAGCCCATTTGCTCATTTCTTGACATTTTTGACTTTTTCTTTTTGGGTTGACTTTATTTATTTTTTCTCATACCATTAAAATTTTTAAAATATTTTTTCCACCACTTTTTGTATTTATGGCATATTTATTTGTTTATTTCTTTTGTTATATACAAATATATATATATACTATTATTGAAATAAATAGAAAATAGTGTAGATACATTTTTATTTTTTTTATTTACTTTATGAAAATATTTTACACAAAAAAATAATACTTTTTATTTTATTAAAATATTTAAATATTTATTTTAGAAAAATACATATTTAGGGTTATATATATATATATTTGATTATTAATGTATTTAAGAAAAAGATATAAAAATACTTGATCTTTTTTATTTTATTAACATTTGATACAAAAAATACCTTTTTCACAATACACTTCATTTTATTTTATTTTTTATAAATAATAAATAAATAGTAGAATTAAATTAGATAATAATACCTTTTATTTAAAAATTAGGGTTTTTTTACCCTAAGTTCAAAATACTAAAAAAATAAATACATTTTTATTTTCTTTTTCCTTTTACATAAATATTTTCTCATACACATAAAAACTTTCTTTTTACATTTCACATATTTATTTAATTTACATTTAAATTATGCAATTTATTTACTATGCAAATATCCAATTGTTGTAATAATTTAGATTTAAATTCTTGTCAATATCCCCATTTGAACATTTGTACCCCCCTTCCCATATTTGGTTGTGTAATAGCTTAGTAATTTTAATTTCGCACTTTATTGCTTTCTAATAATAACATGTTAGAATTAGGGTTTGTATGCGAAAAAACGATAAAAAATAGTTTGACCTAATACAAGATAAATGAGCATGAAAATAAACAACACATCTCACACTTGCACCCCTAGGGTATTCCACTTGTTGCCTTCAAATAAATGGGCCATATTGTATGTTGAACATCTTTGGGCAAAGTAAACAATTTGAATGATCATAGTCCCTCGACAAAACTTTTCAAAACAAACAAAAACAAATTATCAAGTCCCTTAAAGAAAATTGCCCAAAGACATTTAACGCCGTTGCAATTATGGTCTAAACGATGACCCGCGCCTGTCCCTTTCACATCCTAACATAAGGTTGTCCACCAAATACAATTGTGGAACAAACTTGTTAAAAGGGTTAAAACATAGCAATAATCTTTTGAGAAATTTAGGAGTAGATAACCTCTTAGTTACTTGAATCAAACTTGCAAAACAAAAACACTTGCCTATTTCAAAAAACCACACATCACTACACTTTCAAAACCATTTTCAAAAAGCAAATGAAAACCTTTTTCAAAAGACATACATCTTTGTATACATCCCCACATGGATCATTACAAAGGTTGCCACCACATTGGCCTCTTTTCAAAACATTTTCAAAACCCACACACTCAAGCACCATTTAAAACAATTGAAAACAAAAGGCAAGTGATCTAAGCAAGTAACTAAGAGCCCATGGATAACCATGGATAGAAAGGGTGCTAATACCTTCCCTTTCTATAATCTACTCCCCGAACCCAAGAAAACATCTCAAAAGGTTTTTGCTGTGCTTTTTAACCTTTCCTTAGGATAAAATAAAAAGTCGGTGGCGACTCTTGCTAACCGCAACATTTGCGAATACGAACGCAAAACCTCAAGTCAGTTCTCCCACCGTATCACATAACCCTTTTAACAATTTTGTTCCACCATTGTATTTTATGGACAATCTTGTGTTAGAATGTAAACGGGATGGGCGCGGGTCATCGTTTAGACCATGATTGCAATGGTGCCAAGTATCTTTGGCAACTTTTCCTTTAAGGGACTTGATCATGTTTTAGGCAACTTTCGAAAGCGTCACCGAGGGACTATGATCATTTGATTGTTTTGTTTTTGCCAAAGACACCTAACATGCAACATGGCCTATTATTGAAGGCAACAAGTGGAGTAACCCTAGGGGTGCAAGTGTGATTTGTGTTTGTTTATTTTCATGCTTTTATCTTGGAATTAGGTCAAGCTATTGTTGATTGATTTTTGATTCGCATACAAAACCCTAATTCTAAAATGGCATAATTAGAAAGCTTTTAAATGCGAAAAATAAAAGGTCCTAAGTTATTACAACACAAATATGGGATGGGGGGTACAAATGTTCAAATGGGGATATTTTGGCAAGAAATTTAAACCTAAACTATTACATCGAAATTGAAATTTTACAAGGTATTTAATTGCACAATAATTAAATAAAATAAAATAAATATGCAAGATGCAAAAATGATTTTCATATGTATGTAAAAAAGGTATTTTTTATGTGTCAAATAAACAAAAATAAAATGAATTAATTTTTGGTATTTTTATGTATTTAGGGCAAAACCCTAATTTTATAAATAAAAGGTATTTATTATATAATATATGCATTATTTATTAATTATGTACAAAAAATAAATAAAAGAAGGTATATTGTAAAAAAAGTATTTTTGAGGTCAAAATATTAATAAAAATAAAAATGTATTAATTCTTTGTATTTTCCCTAAATATGCTAATAAATGTATAAGTATTTACATTAATTATTAAATACATATTATATGTATAAAAAATAAAATATTTAATATTATAAAAAAGTATATTTTATGTAAAATGTTTTCAAGAGATAATATAAAATAAAAATCAGAAATAAAACATGTTTGTATTGTTTTTTTGTATTTTAAAATAATAGTATATTTAGGTTTATTTATATACAAAACTAAATGAAGTCTAATAAATATTAAAATAAATGCAAAAAAATGTGGGAAAAATAATTTTAATATTTTTTCATACTTAAATAAAAATATGGAAACAAAATCAAAAGGAAAAAATGGAAAATGACAAGTAAAACTCAAAAGGGCCAGGGGGGGTGCATGTGAAAGGCAATGGTATGAAAAGTAAAACAACTCAGGCCCAGCCCATGAAAAGGTTGTCTTCAACCTTCAGACAAAATATTTGAAAAAAACGCGCCTTCTCTTGCTTCAAACACAACTCCTGATTCCTGGACTTTTAGCACAAACTCACAACATGAAAAATGTTAAGCATCAAGCCACGATTCCAGACATATAAAAAACTCAACCTAACTCTCAGAAATGAGAGAGAATTTCTCCATCCCTAATTCTTAACCTAAGTTTTTTTCAATGTTCAGGTTCAAAATACTCTCAGCATATGCAATATAAATGGAAAGTAAAGATATGTATGGCTTCAGGGACATGAGTAGAACATTTTTCATTCACAAACTTAGAGCTAACTCTTCCTATATTGAGAGATAGAAGTCCATGAACTTACCTGTTCAGCTTGGATCGTTTCTAACAATGGAGGCACTTTCAAGGCAAAGTGAGTATTGGTACAGCTTGCTTGAAGGTCAGGGATGCTTCTCTAACCTTTAGTTTGCTTTGAAACCAAATGAATCAAGCTATAGCAATCCACCTGCAAAACAGAAAATGTGAAAATGGTGAAGTTGGTTAGAGGTGTTACAGTCTGCTTCCAAGGCTTGGGACAGTTTGTGGGGATGGTAGGGAATGGGTTTGAACTAGTTTGGCTGAAAATGCACGAGTGGATCGAGCTATGGGATTCAAATTGCAGCTTATGCCCTGTTTTTGCAGTTTTATGGTGTTTCTGTGAATGGGGAGGTATTGAAGGTGATAGGCTCGTGTTTCAGCTCAATTATGTTGTTTAGAATCTGTCTAGAAAGTTTGTCTAAGCTTTTGTTTGCAGTAATGAGAGTTGGTGTAAGTTATGTCAAGTTACTTCACACTTAAGCAAGAAAAATCAACTTGGTTCTCTAGACTTGTACAGGCCCCTCAAGTATGCTGCACAATTGAGCCTTGATCAGTGTGATATCTCCATGAATCTTGTGTCCAAAGATATGCATTGTACCACTTGGATTGCAAATTTGACATAAAGTGCAACTTTACCAAAATGGATATATTGCTTTTTCTAATTATGGCTCAATCTTGTATGCAATGCTTAAACACACAAGATAAGACCTAAACATGAAGGATTGGCATTAAATTTATGAGTGTGAATGAGATAAAGGACCTGTAATCTAGCTTAGAGCATGCTGAGTTCAAAAATGCAAAGTTATGAACATGTAAATTGGCCATGAACAAAGTGAGTTTTGCCCATATTGCCAAATTCGATTCTCCCTAACCATAAGGTTGTTTGATGAGTTTTTGGACATTTTGGAAATCTTGGAATGTGTACTACAATCCATCTTTGTAATGAAAATTGAAATTCCAAGTGGAAGCATGTGAAAAGTGGCCATGAAGTTAGGCAAAAATCCTGCCTAAAATAGGTCAAAATTTCTCTAAGTTAAGAATGTTTTGCACCCTTGTTCCAAAAATTATAACTTGAGCTACAAGCTTCTTTTGAGGAAACTTTGTGAATAAAAGTTGTAGATTTTGCAATGGAATACAACTTCATGTTTTGACTTTTGTTTGAATCCAAATGTATCTTGATGAAAAGATGGGACAAAGTTAGGAAAAAATTAGGGATTTTCATAACTTAGAAAAATTCTAAGTTATGAAAATTCTTCATTTTAAACCCTAATTTGCAATTTTTGATTTCTTGATGAACAAGTTTCATAATTTGGCATGTTTTTATGAAAAATGAATCTTGACACTTGATTTTGACCAAAAAGTCAAAGTTTGACTTTTCAGTATACAGTCAAAAATTGATCAATTGACTGGAAAATTCATCTGTCAATCTTGTGCATTTGGGATCTTTTGAATTTGTTGAACATGTCAAGACAATTCCATGGGGTCCTTGAGTCCATATATGAGCTTGGTTTGCCAATAGTTAGGTCAAACAGTCAAAAATTGCTTTTGTGCAGTCAAAACCCTAAAAATGACCATTTTGCCCTTTTGGTGATCTGATCAAATTTCTGATGGAATTGTGATCCAAACTTGATCAAATGGTTTGTATGAGTTCAATATGTTGATGTGGGTCAAATTTCATGAGGTTTGACTGTCAATTGACCATAGTTGACTTTTTCCCCAATACAGCTGATTTCTAGGTCAACTATCTAATTGACTGGGCAAAGTTTGGAATCAAGGCTTGAAATTTGGTATGGGTAAACTTAAGAGTCCAATATGAAGCATGAAAGTCATTTTGGGCACTTTTGGTCAAAACATCTTTGTGCAAACTCAAACCCTAATTTGGGTCAACAGTGCAAGGAGGAGTCTGGAGCAGAGCAAACCCTAACTTGATCTTGAGCTCCCAGAGTCTTGTGGTGAGAAAATGTTGATGAAATGAGAGGGCAAATTTTGGGGTACAACAGTTGCCCCTGTTCAATCTTCTTGCACCTGAAGAGTTAGATTGGCAGGTTTGCCTTTCGCGTCTCGAAGGTAAAAGGAGATTGGACACTAGAGTGCCTTTAAATTTGCATTCGTCAGAATGATGGATGCGGGAATGGGCTTAGAGATGCCATTTGGAGATGGGCTTAAAGATGCCATCTAGAGGGGTGACTGAATCTTGTCGGGGATGGGCTTAAATATGCCATCTGGAATGAGTATCAGAAAGGTGTCCATGTATTGGAACATCTCTGAACTGGGGGTTTTGAATAAGCAATGGATTGATATCCGCGTTTGGAGAATCCATAAACTATTTTCAAAAGTTGAGTCTGAACAAGCGATAGATTAACATCCGTTGTTGGGAGGAATCTGTAAACTGTTTTCAGAAGTCTTTGGAGTTGAATAAGCAATAGAGCAACATCCGTTGTTGGGAAGCGTTCGTAAACTGTTTTCAAAAGTTGAAGAATCTGAACAAGCGATAGGTTAACATCCGTTACTGGAGAACCCGTGAACTATTTTCAGAAGTCTTGAAGTTGAATAAGCAATAGAGCAACATCCGTTGTTGGGAAGCGTCCGTAAACTGTTTTCAAAAGTTGAAGAATCTGAACAAGCGATAGGTTAACATCCGTTACTGGAGAACCCGTGAACTGTTTTTCAGAAGTCTTGAAGTTGAATAAGCAATAGAGCAACATCCGTTGTTGGGAAGCGTCCGTAAACTGTTTTCAAAAGTTGAAGAATCTGAACAAGCGATAGGTTAACATCCGTTACTGGAGAACCCGTGAACTGTTTTCAGAAGTCTTGAAGTTGAATAAGCAATAGAGCAACATCCGTTATTGGGAAGCGTCCGTAAACTGTTTTCAAAAGTTGAGAAGAAGAAGCTGGTGTAAGGTTTCCTGATGATGAGTCAGTGTAAAACTGCATCTTGAATAATTGTTAATGATAGCCTTTCATTCTTATCCTGAAAATGACAAAATGTTAGCTAAACACAAAACTATGTTGCATGAAATGTATGATGCAATATGTGCTGTATCAATGTTTATGATATGAATGTAAATGCATGCGCATGTAAGCTGAAGAGCTGTCTTGCTGAGGATAAATGAATCCTGGAAGGCTGGAGACAAAAGAATCCTGACTGTTGTCGGGGAAAATAATTCCTGACTTCTGCAGGGAAGGGCAAGAATCTTTGATTGCTGAAGAGGAGACATCTTTGTGGACTACTGCTGGAGAAATAGGAGCTTGGGTTGTATCCCAATCTTCTGGGGATTCTTGTCTTGAGGAGATCTTCACTGGGGAATATCTGATTATCCCGTAAGGAACTGAGAATGAGTCTTCACTTTGCTTGGGGAAATGTAGAATCTTCAATTGTTGAATGATCTTAGAACCACTGCTGGGGAACAGGCATTCCTTGGTGACTTGCGGGAAATGAGAATTTCTGAAGATCTCTACTGGGGAGTTCAGAACCTAATAGACTCATGCTGGAGAGGTATGCCCTGAGAATCTTCAGTTTGGTGGGAAGTATCTCTGCGGGGAGAAGGTTCACTAGTCTGGTTTCGCTGGGGATTGATAGTTGGAAGTTTTAGCTCCGCTGGGGATTGGTAGTTTCAGATTTTTAAGGCTCCACCGGGGATTCTGAATTTGACTCTGAGGGGAACTGAATTCTGGGAGGCCCTCTGGCTGGGGAGATCAGTTTTGAGAAAGCTTTCTCTACTGAGGATCCTGAAGTTTAACTCTGTTTAGGGAATTAAGTTCTGACTGAGGAGTTTGGATTTCAAATCTACTCGGGATTTCCTCTGAAAGGGCATCAGGATATCTAACTGCACCTTCAACCTATCAGTAATCATCTTTCTTGATTCATAAGGAAATGATTATGTTCAAATGCATATGCCTATTTAACAAAACATTGGACGTTTCTCAAATAAAACATAAGTGCAAAAGAAAATAGAGAAGGAAGACAACGCAAATTTCTGTATTTGGAAAAGTATATGTATTAACTTTCTATGAGTATATTTTTACAAAGGAGACGGTCATCCTAGTAAGAGGATGTCGTCGTAAGTATTGAAAAATTTATACAAAAGAAAGATGGCTATGTGAAATAGTTCCATGAGATTCCATTCTGCTATAGCCTTCATAACTCTGAATATCTGTCCATTCAATGCTTCGTCTGCCGATGAGTGGATTGATTAGAAGCTTGGAGCTGGTTGATGAAGAGATTGTCCTTAAAGTGATCTGACGAGACATAGTCATACGCTTTAATTCCCTAACTTTTGCCTGAATCGCCCTTTCGGGTTTTCGATCCACCGGGAAACCCATTTTTGCCCAAGCCGCCCTTTCGGGTTTTCGACTTGCCGGGTGTATAATTTTTTTTTGTTTTATCCCTAATTTTTGCCTGAACCGCCCTTTCGGGTTTTCGGTCCACCGGGATGCCCATTTTTGCCCAACCGCCCTTTTGGGTTTTCGACTTGTCGGGTTATTTTATGCGTAGTATCTTTTGACTATGTCTACATTCGTAGGGTGCGGCAAATCGTCGCCATCCATGGTGGTCAGAATCATTGCACCACCAGAAAATATGCTCTTGATCACAAATGGTCCTTCGTATGTAGGGGTCCATTTGCCCCTGAGATCACTTTGCGGCAGGATAATCCGCTTGATTACGAGATCTCCGACTTGATATACTTGACGTCTGACTTTCTTGTTGAAAGCCTTGATCATCCGCTTTTGATACGTTTGACCATGGCAGACAGCAGCGAGTCGCTTCTCGTTGATCAAATTGAGTTGATCAAGTCGGGTCTGAATCCAATCATCTTCACTCAAACCAGAGTCCTTCATAATCCTTAAAGAAGGAATCTGAACTTCCATGGGCAGGACAGCTTCCATGCCATATACCAAAGAAAAAGGGGTTGCCCCGGTTGAAGTACGTGCCGTCGTACGGTATCCATGCAGAGAAAATGGTAACATCTCATGCCAGTCCTTGTAAGTGACTGTCATTTTATGAATGATCTTCTTAATGTTTTTGTTCGCAGCTTCAACAGCACCGTTCATCTTCGGCCGATAGGGAGATGAATTGTGATGATAAATCTTGAATTGTTCGCACAATGCGGTGATCATAGTATTATTCAGATTTGTACCGTTGTCTGTGATGATCCTGTCTGGAACACCATACCGGCATATAAGGTTTTGCTTGATGAAGCGGGCAACCACATTTTTAGTGACAGAGGCGAAAGAAGCTGCTTCGACCCATTTGGTGAAGTAGTCAATGGAAACCAGGATGAAGCGATATCCGTTGGAAGCCGTGGGCTTAATCTCTCCAATCATGTCAATGCCCCACATTGCAAATGGCCAAGGAGCTGTCAGCACGTTGAGAGGAACCGGAGGAATATGAATCTTGTCAGCGTAGACTTGACATTTGTGGCAGGTACGGGAGTGCTGATGGCAATCTGCTTCCATGGTATACCAGTAATAGCCTGCCCTTAGGATCTTTTTAGCCATAGTATGCCCACTCAAATGGGTGCCAAATGTACCGCTGTGCATCTCTGTCATGATTAACTCCGCTTCAGCTTTGTCAACACATCGGAGGAAAACACAATCATGGTTGCGCTTATAGAGGATTCCATTACTCAGGAAGAACTTGGCAGCAAATTTCCTTAGGAACTTCTTGTCATTTACGGAAGCTTCCTCAGGATATTCTCTAGTCTGGAGATACCTTTTGATTTCGTGAAACTAGGGTTGTTCCACTACCTCTTCGGTATTAATCTCATGACAATGTGCAGGTTCATCCATTCACTCGATGGTGATTTGGGGAGCCTCGTTATCCCAGTTGAGTTTAAACATAGAAGACATTGTTGCCAGAGCATCTGCTAGCTGATTCTCTTCTCGCGGGAAATGCTCGAAGGTAATTTGCTCGAAATGGGGCAACAATGTTAGGACATGTTCTTTGTATGGGATAAGATTAGGATGTTTGGTATCCCATTCTCCTTTGATTTGACTGATAACCAAAGCTGAGTCCCCAAATACGATCAAAGATTTGATCCCTAAGTCTATAGCAGCCTTGAGACCAAAGATGCAAGCTTTATATTCCGCCATGTTGTTTTGTGCAGCTGAAGCAAAGTCGGGCCGTGAAAGGAGTGTGACAACCTTCCGGAGAAATGAGTACCGCACCGATACCGTTTCCAAGTGCATTTGAAGCACCATCAAAGTACAGGGTCCATCGGGATCCCTTTTTGGGTCCGTCATATGGTCTGTTACCTTCGATGTTGTACAAATTCATGATGTCCTCGTCTGGGAAGTCAAATCTCATGGTTTGATAATCTTCGATAGCTTGATGAGCTAGGTGGTCAGCTAGTACACTCCCTTTTATAGCTTTTTGGGTGGTGTACTGGATGTCATACTCAGTTAGGATCATCTGCCATCTAGCTATTCTTCCAGATAAAGCAGGCTTCTCGAAGATATACTTGATAGGATCCATTTTGGAAATCAACAAGGTGGTATGAGTCAGCATATACTGCCTTAGTCGGCGAGCAGCCCATACCAAAGCGCAGCAAGTTTTCTCGAGCAGTGAGTAGCAAGTCTCACAGTCGGTAAAATTTTTGCTAAGGTAATAAATAGCATGCTCTTTTCGACCAGACTCGTCATGTTGGCCCAAAACACACCCCATTGAGTTATCCAAGACGGTCAGATACATGATCAATGGTCTTCCTTCGACGGGAGGCATCAGAATAGGAGGCTCTAGCAAATACTCCTTGATCTTATCAAAAGCAGCTTGGCAATCGTCGTTCCATTCGACTACCTGATCCTTCTTTAATAATTTGAAAATTGGCTCACAGGTAGAAGTCAGATGAGAGATGAATCTGGCAATATAGTTCAAGCGCCCCAAGAACCCTCTAACCTCCTTTTCAGTACGGGGAGCAGGCATCTCTTGTATTGCTTACACTTTTGTTGGATCGACCTCAATGCCTTTGTTGTTGACAATAAACCCTAGAAGCTTACCAGACCTAACTCCAAAAGTACACTTACTTGGATTCAGCCTGAGCTTGTACTCTTTCAACCTGGAAAACAGCTTTTCCAGGTGTTCAAGGTGTTCCTCCTCTGTTTGTGACCGAGCTATCATATCGTCTACGTAAACTTTGATCTCATGATGTATCATATCATGAAACAAAGCTACCATGGCGCGTTGATAAGTTGCCCATGCGTTCTTCAGTCCGAACGGCATCACCTTGTAACAGAAAGTACCCCATTGTGTAACAAAGGTTGTTTTCTCCATGTCCTCGGGGGCCATTTTAATTTGATTGTAGCCCGAGAATCCATCCATGAAGGAAAACACTTTGTGTTGAGCTGTGTTGTCGATCAAAATGTCAATATGCGGTAGGGGAAAATCATCTTTGGGGCTGGCCCTATTCAAATCCCGGTAGTCTACACACATCCTGACCTTGCCATCTTTTTTAGGAACTGGCACGATGTTAGCAACCCATTGAGGATAGGATGTAACAGCCAGAAAGCCAGCGTTGAATTGTTTCATCACTTCTGCTTTAATCTTCTCAGACATGTCGGGCCTCATTCGGCGGACCTTTTGCTTGATCAGTGGACAATCCTCTCTGGTGGGGAGACGGTGAACCACGATGTCTGTGTCTAAACCCAGCATGTCTTCGTAAGACCAGGCGAAGATTTCAACGTACTCATTTAACAGCTGTATCAGGCGCTTCTTGACACTTGGTTCCAGATTGGCACCCACTTGCACTTCCTTTCAGTCTTCCTCTGTTCCTAAATTGAAAGTTTCCAACGACTCTTCGTGAGGCAAGATGGCCCTTTCCTCTTGCTGTAGAAGTCTGGCTAGTTCCCCTGGTACTTCACAACCTTCGTCATCTTCATACTCAGCCTGATTGACCAGATCTTCAGAGTTATTGAAGGACATAGCAGAATAGTCACCCATAGAATCCAGAGTGGATGGGTACCTTCATTTGTGAGTGTGGGTGTGTGTAAGGGATAGCCATCCTTAAACAAGAAAAATGTAAAAAGGGAACGAAAATGAACACAACAATTTATCAATGAAAAACGTCCAATGAATCATTAAACATGGCATATGGATATGAAGATAATCAAAACCCTTACAAATGGACCTACATGCCCCGGGCAAGGCATGAGGTGAAAAAGTAGTGTACGGATTGTTCAAAAGAAATTATTACAGACCACAGGCAATGTTTGATAGATAATTACTGATTAATAAAAGTAATGGGGACAAAATCCTTAGCCTCCCAGTTGCGTAGTCCCCCTTCGATGGTTGGGTAGATCCAATCTTCAATGTTGGCCTCTTCATCTTCACCTTCCAAAGCATTGATCCCATAAGGAGAGATCTTGATGGGTGCTCTTTCAATCTTTGAGCGACGCATAGCTTTCTGCCCCGCAGCAGTGAATCCTAAACCAAACTTGTCTGTTTTGTGAGGAATATCCGGCAACTGCCCCCATATCGAGCTCTTCCCTTCCTTCATTGCAGCCTTCGCGTCTTTTAGAGATGCCATCCTGGCCATCTGCTTTGGTACCTCAGTTACCACTTTTGCTACTTCCACCTCAGGAGAGACTTCCTCGAAGTGCTGGAATGGTGTCTCGATGAATTCACCTTCTACCTCTACGTATCGGAAAGAGTTCAGGTGGCTGATCATGTACTCCTCTTCACCGTGGACGGTTATGATCTTTCCTTTGATAGGGTACTTTAGCATTTGATGCAGGGAAGAGGTGACTGCCCCAGCATTGTGTATCCATGGTCTCCCCAATAAGCAAGAGTATGACGGACGGATATCCATCACATAGAAAGTTGAGGGGAACACCTCTGTGCCAACCTTAATGGGAATGTCTACCTCCCCATGTACCATTCTCTTTGACCCGTCAAATGCCCTTACAATGATATTACTCGGCCTTAACTCCAAGCCTTCACAGTTTAAACGGTCGAGGGCCTTCTTAGGCAGCACGTTCAGAGAAGAACCAGTGTCGACCAGAACATGGGCCAGAGTAGTTCCTTGGCATTCTACTGACACATGTAATGCGTCGTTGTGTTTTCTTCCTTTTGAGGTTAGGTCAGCATCAGAGAAACCTAAATCGTTGTCTACTGTAAGACTGGCTACACAGTCTTGGAATTGGTCGGCAGAGGTTTCCTGGGGCACATGGGTTGTCTTCAGGAATTTTATCAATGCCTTGGCGTGCGCCTCTGAACAAAGTAGCAATGCTAACATGGAGATTTTCGAGGGGTTTGCCCCAGTTGCTCTACCACGTCATAATCACTCTTTTTAATTATCTTCAAGATCTCCTCCATCTCTTTCTTAGAGGTTTCCGGGATGACCAAAGGTTGAGCCCTCGTCCTGACCAGCTCATCTTGGATCCCTTTACCCTTATCAGCAGAAGTAAGAGGGACAAGAATAGGAATAACAGCATCTTCAATCAACGGAGTCTTCCCGGAAAGTTTTATCGGTGCATGAATAACTTTGGCAGCAGATGAGGGTCCAAAGATTGCCTTTGGGGGGGCAATCTCTGGAGAAAATATTCTCCCACTTCGGGTGATCTTGCTTGTGCCGACAATGCTTCCAATGCTGGCATCTTCTTCATCAGAGCTTCCTTCGGTTACTTCAACTTGTTTAATACCATGGTAGTAGATTTCTCCACCGTAATTCCATGGTATTGACTTTTCAGAACTGTAGGGGACAGGCCCTGGCATAGTTATCTTCAGAGGAACAGACTTTGTAACAGATGTAATCTTAACAGGCTTTCTGACGGCCTTGGAAAGATTGGCGTGAATGGTGATAATTGAAACATCTTCAGTAGGGGTTGGAATAGCAGGAACTTTTTCAAACAGAATTTGTTGACTGTCCATCAGGCCTTGGATGCCTTTCTTCAGTAACGGGCAGTCAATTGGCAGAGAGTAACAACAGTAGCAGTCTTCTTTGCATCCCTGGAAAATCCCGGCCTTTAACAGATTTAACTTGATGGTTAACAGCGGAGTTATCAGGTCATTGACATCAGAAACATACAAATCTTCCTCAGTAGCATGGACATTTCGACCGTGCTTCGGCATTGGAGCAGATATCACATTTGGTTTCTCTGGAGCATCGAACTCAACCTCATTTGCTTCTATCAAGTCTTGGATCTTATGCTTAAGTTCCCAGCAATCGTTGGTGTCATGCCCGACACTGTCAGAATGGTAGGCGCATTTAGCATTGGGGTGATAATGCGGAGAAAAGGTGTTCACATTTTTTGGTGCCTCCTTGATAGTGGCGAGATTCAACTTCAACAGATGGGGAAGCACTTGCGTCGGTGTCATATTGATGCGGGTGAACTGCCGTTGCGGCCGTTCCACCCGTTGCTGACTTGGCCTGGACTGGTTATAGCGAGGCTGATCATTTGATGGATTTTGGATCATCACGGCCCCCACAGTCGGCCGGCGCTCAGTCTTCTCTGCTCTTCTCTGAGAATACACAGCAGCTGTTTCTTTCTTTGCTGGAAATGATTTCTTAGCAATTGTAGATGCAGAGGCATCCTTCTGAATCTTCCCATTCTTGATGCCGGCTTCTACCCGCTTGCCAGTCAGAATTAATTCAGTAAACCCCGAGGAAGAGCTACCGATCAGATGATTAAAGAATGGACCTGACAGGGTCCCGAGGAACATATCAACAAGTTCTCTATCAGAAAGAGGAGGTTGCACTCTTCCGGCCAGATCGCGCCACTTCTGGGCGTACTCCTTAAATCCCTCACCCGAGGCCATCCCCATACTCTGTAGCTGAGTACGGGTTGGCGCCAAGTCAGAGTTATACTGATATTGGCGATAAAAAGTAGCTTCCAGATCCTCCCAATTATGTATCTCTGACCTTTCCAGCTTATAAAACCAGTCTAGCTGAGTGCCAGACAGGCTATCTTGAAAGAAATGTACCCAAAGGTTTCTGTCGGATGTGTGAGGTTGGATTCTTCGGACATACGACCTTAAATGCATCTTCGGGCAAGACAGCCCGTCATATCTTGCAAAAATTGGCACTTTGAACTTCGGGGGGATCACAATTCCAGCAATTAATCCCAAATCTTTGAAATCTAAGCCTGGAACTCTCTGCAGCTCCATAGCTGCTAACCTGTCCTCCAAAGTCTTGTACTTGTCATCAGCCGGCGGGTATTGTTGTTCTGAGTAGTCTTCGTCTTCTTCAGCCTTTTCTTCTTCAGCTTCGAATTCGGAAGGTACCGCAGCCCCCTTTCCTTTACTGTTTTCTTCTTCGGATGCAGAAGGAAATTCAAGAACCCTTCTGGCTTCACCCTCAAACCTTCTCCCCAAGGTAGCCACCCCGACTCTCTTCTTCTTCTTTTTCACTTGCTCTTTGTTCCCAAGCAGGGTCTTCAAATCCTCTTGACCCTTAGCCAAGGTCATCAGGAGTTGTTGAAATTGTGCGTTCTGAGACTGCAAGTCCTTGACCGTCTGTTCGAGATCCATCTTACTGAAATAAACAACAGAAAGATAAGGAAACCTGGTGTGAAGACCTGCTTATGCACATGATGAATGGTATGCTTATGTATGCAATGCATTCAAGGATTTAGAAAGTTCAAAATTGTTGCAAACAAAAAGAACGCACGTCATATTAATAAGAAGAATTTTGTTAGTACATAAATGCCCCATGGGCCAAATATTACAAAAACTTCTCAAGGTAAAAAGACGTTGCGCATCCTCTTTGGTGCGATGTAGGTGTTGAGGGTCTCTTCCTCATGGAGTCGGCGGGTAAGCTCCAAAACCTTCTTCTCACTGGCATAGAAGCTGGCTTCAAAAGTGTTTTGTTCCTCCTTGAGTTGGATCCAACTCTTCTGCATCTCCTCCCATGATGTAGGCATGTCAGGATATAGGATGGTGTAGGGAACCTCTCCTTCCGTAACGGGCTCTTTAATCACAGGGAGAACATGAGGATAAGGCATCATTAGACTCTGGGCTCGTGTTTGTACCCACTTGAGATAAGGCTCAAGAGGGATGGAGTTCTTGTGCCCCAGTGTCTTGTTGTCTACCTTGTTAGGCATCCTCCAAGCTCTGATGAATCTTTGGCGAAGTCCTTGCGCATCGTTGTCTAAGTCAAAAACTAGGTCAGGAATCAACATGTCATAAGGGCCATCCCTCCGTGCATATCCGAATTGTCTCAAAGCTAGACAAGGGTTGTAGGTAATGCCTCCTCTAATGCCAAGCAATGGAACATTAGGGAACTCTCCACAACGATCGACGATGATGACATTTTCTCTGGACCGAGAACACCAATGTACATCAGAGTGAGTAAGGGTCATCAACCGTTGTGACCACCTTAGGCCTTGGTCATTCTTCAAGACAGATTGTGGAACGTGCGAAATAAACCACCTTGCAAGGAGAGGAGTACAGCACATGAGAACACTCCTCTTTCTCATTGTTCGTGTGTAAAATGAGTGAAGAATGTCCCCAAGCAATGTTGGTATTGGATTTCTGGATAAGAAGATCTTGACGGCGTTGACATCTACAAGCTGGTCAGGATTTGGGAACAAGACCAACCCATAAATGAGGAGTGCCACAATTTCTTCAAAGGCTTGTAGGTCCAATGAATTCCAACATTCTTGTGCCTTCTCAAACAAGAATTTTTGCTAAGAAGCCTTTGACACCGCTTCTAGTTTCCCAATGCCCCTTGATGTCAGATGGTTGCAAGTGTAGTGCTTGAGCAACATCTTCAGGCTTTGGTTCCTTTTCCGTACCGTTGTAGGGTAGTTGATTAAGGATAGGAATTCTCAGGAGTTGAGAAAATTCCTCCAAAGTGGGTACCAACTGGTAGTCGGGGAAAGTGAAACAGTGGTGAAGGGGGTCAAAGAACTGGAACAACACCTTTACCATGCCCTCTTCAATGTTAGTGTTGACTAGGCTGAGCAATCTACCATGTCTTTCACTGAAGGGAGAGCTTTCCGGAATTCTTGATGTGAGCTCCTTGATTTGAGGAGGGATTCTCACAAGGTTGACTTGGATGGTTTTCTTGCAAGGAATTTCTATGACCTACAAAACAAGAACAAAGATGAAGATCTAAACCCTTGAAATGGTTAGTGTAGGCATATGATGCTTTATGATGTTCATGATGTATGCACAAACATATGTACAAGCAATTCACACCAAACCCTAGTTTCAGGCTTGCATGAGGTTTCATAGGTAAGTACCCTCTTGAGTGTAGTTGGCTTAAAAACCTGTCCTATAAATAGTAACCGGGTTCTAAAGAGCTCAATATCACGGGATTGTTTTCATTGTTCATTGTTTTGGTTTAGCCACTTAACTAGCGACCAAAATATTCCAATAAAATAACCCTCAATGAGTGTAGTATCGAGTATCTACCAACTTCGGACTGCACCAAAGCCGGTCATCTCACTACCCCTAATGAAAGGCCAAGATGGTCAAGTAAGGTTCTAGGTCATTAGTGCTTAGTGACATCACTCAGCGGCCCCGTACTCTCCTTGATTGAACTCAAGGGTTACCGGTACTCACAAATATGTCGCACTAATATAGCTATTGCTTCAACCGTGTCGGTATACCCCGCACAGTTTCCACAACGTATTGCTATCTATGAATGTTTCCCCAAATCCGGGTGTAGGATTGTAAACCCAAACAAGAGAGCCAAGATGTAAAGCAATCAACACAAACAATTAGTCATGCAAGAGGGTGATCTAAGCCCTAAGGTTACTCCACTTTTAAAATTTTCCCCAGCAGAGTCGCCAGTTCTGTGATACGGTGGGAGAACTGACTTGAGGTTTTGCGTTTGTTTTCGCAAATGTTTCGGTTGAGCAAGAGTCACCATCGACTTTTTATTTTATCCTAAGGAAAGGTCAAAAAGCACAGCAAAAACCTTTGAGATGTTTTCTTGGGTTCGGGGAGTAGATTATAGAAAGGGAAGGTATTAACACCCTTTCTATCCATGGTTATCCATGGGCTCTTAGTTACTTGCTTAGATCAACTTGCCTTGATTTTCAATTGTTTTAAATGGTGCTTTGTGTGTATGGTTTTTGAAAATGTTTTGAAAAAGATGCCTTGTCTAGGCAACCCTTGTAATAATTCTTTACTCGAATGTTTTACAAAAGGTGTTTGTCTTTTTGAAAAGATGTTTCAAGGTTTTGAAAGTTGTTTTGAAAGTTTGTGTTTGTGGTTTTGAAAAATAGGCAAGTGTTTTTGTTTTGCAAGTTGGCAAGTAACCAAGAGCTATCTACCCTAAATTTCTCAAAGATCTTTGCTATGTTTTAACCCTTTTAACAATTTTGTTCCACCATTGTATTTGATGGACAATCTTGTGTTAGGATGTAAATGGGACGGGCTCGGGTCATCGTTTAGACCATGATTGTAATGGTGCCAAGTATCTTTGGCAACTTTTTCTTTAAGGGACTTGATCATGTTTTAGGCAACTTTCGAAAGCGTCATCGAGGGACTATGATCATTTGATTGTTTTGTTTTTGCCAAAGACACCTAACATGCAACATGGCCCATTATTGAAGGCAACAAGTGGAGTAACCCTAGGGGTGCAAGTGTGATTGGTGTTTGTTTATTTTCATGCTTTTATCTTGGAATTAGGTCAAGCTATTGTTGATTGATTTTTAATTCGCATACAAAACCCTAATTCTAACATGGCATAATTAGAAAGCTTTTAAATGTGAAAAATAAAAGGTCCTAAGTTATTACAACACAAATATGGGATGGGGGGTACAAATGTTCAAATGGGGATATTTTGGCAAGAAATTTAAACCTAAACTATTACATCCAAATTGAAATTTTACAAGGTATTTAATTGCACAATAATTAAATAAAATAAAATAAATATGCAAGATGCAAAAATGATTTTCATATGTATGTAAAAAAGGTATTTTTTATGTGTCAAATAAACAAAAATAAAATGAATTAATTTTTGGTATTTTTATGTATTTAGGGCAAAACCCTAATTTTATAAATAAAAGGTATTTATTATATAATATATGCAATATTTATTAATTATGTACAAAAAATAAATAAAAGAAGGTATATTGTAAAAAAAGTATTTTTGAGGTCAAAATATTAATAAAAATAAAAATGTATTAATTCTTTGTATTTTCCCTAAATATGCTAATAAATATATAAGTATTTACATTAATTATTAAATACATATTATATGTATAAAAAATAAAATATTTAATATTATAAAAAAGTATATTTTATGTAAAATGTTTTCAAGAGATAATATAAAATAAAAATCAGAAATAAAACATGTTTGTATTGTTTTTTTGTATTTTAAAATAATAGTATATTTAGGTTTATTTATATACAAAACTAAATGAAGTCTAATAAATATTAAAATAAATGCAAAGAAATGTGGGAAAAATAATTTTAATATTTTTTCATACTTAAATAAAAATATGGAAACAAAATCAAAAGGAAAAAATGGAAAATGACAAGTAAAACTCAAAAGGGCCAGGGGGGTGCATGTGAAAGGCAATGGTATGAAAAGTAAAACAACTCAGGCCCAGCCCATGAAAAGGTTGTCTTCAACCTTCAGACAAAATATTTGAAAAAAACGCGCCTTCTCTTGCTTCAAACACAACTCCTGATTCCTGGACTTTTAGCACAAACTCACAACATGAAAAATGTTAAGCATCAAGCCACGATTCCAGACATATAAAAAACTCAACCTAACTCTCAGAAATGAGAGAGAATTTCTCCATCCCTAATTCTTAACCTAAGTTTTTGTCAATGTTCAGGTTCAAAATACTCTCAGCATATGCAATATAAATGGAAAGTAAAGATATGTATGGCTTCAGGGACATGAGTAGAACATTTTTCATTCACAAACTTAGAGCTAACTCTTCCTATATTGAGAGATAGAAGTCCATGAACTTACCTGTTCAGCTTGGATCGTGTCTAACAATGGAGGCACTTTCAAGGCAAAGTGAGTATTGGTACAGCTTGCTTGAAGGTCAGGGATGCTTCTCCAACCTTTAGTTTGCTTTGAAACCAAATGAATCAAGCTATAGCAATCCACCTGCAAAACAGAAAATGTGAAAATGGTGAAGTTGGTTAGAGGTGTTACAGTCTGCTTCCAAGGCTTGGGACAACTTGTGGGGATGGTAGGGAATGGGTTTGAACTAGTTTGGCTGAAAATGCACGAGTGGATCGAGCTATGGGATTCAAATTGCAGCTTATGCCCTGTTTTTGCAGTTTTATGGTGTTTCTGTGAATAGGGAGGTATTTAAGGTGATAGGCTCGTGTTTCAGCTCAGTTATGTTGTTTAGAATCTGTCTAGAAAGTTTGTCTAAGCTTTTGTTTGCAGTAATGAGAGTTGGTGTAAGTTATGTCAAGTTACTTCACACTTAAGCAAGAAAAATCAACTTGGTTCTCTAGACTTGTACAGGCCCCTCAAGTATTCTGCACAATTGAGCCTTGATCAGTGTGATATCTCCATGAATCTTGTGTCCAAAGATATGCATTGTACCACTTGGATTGCAAATTTGACATAAAGTGCAACTTTACCAAAATGGATATATTGCTTTTTCTAATTATGGCTCAATCTTGTATGCAATGCTTAAACACACAAGATAAGACCTAAACATGAAGGATTGGCATTAAATTTATGAGTGTGAATGAGATAAAGGACCTGTAATCTAGCTTAGAGCATGCTGAGTTCAAAAATGCAAAGTTATGAACATGTAAATTGGCCATGAACAAAGTGAGTTTTGCCCATATTGCCAAATTCGATTCTCCCTAACCATAAGGTTGTTTGATGAGTTTTTGGACATTTTGGAAAGCTTGGAATGTGTACTACAATCCATATTTGTAATGAAAATTGAAATTCCAAGTGGAAGCATGTGAAAAATGGCCATGAAGTTAGGCAAAATCCTGCCTAAAATAGGTCAAAATTTCTCTAAGTTAAGAATGTTTTGCACCCTTGTTCCAAAAATTATAACTTGAGCTACAAGCTTCTTTTGAGGAAACTTTGTGAATCAAAGTTGTAGATTTTGCAATGGACTACAACTTTCATTTTTTGACTTTTGTTTGAATCCAAATGTATCTTGATGAAAAGATGGGACAAAGTTAGGAAAAAATTAGGGATTTTCATAACTTAGAAAAATTCTAAGTTATGAAAATTCTTCATTTTAAACCCTAATTTGCAATTTTTGATTTCTTGATGAACAAGTTTCATAATTTGGCATGTTTTTATGAAAAATGAATCTTGACACTTGATTTTGACCAAAAAGTCAAAGTTTGACTTTTCAGTATACAGTCAAAAATTGATCAATTGACTGGAAAATTCATCTGTCAATCTTGTGCATTTGGGATCTTTTGAATTTGGTGAACATGTTAAGACAATTCCATGGGGTCCTTGAGTCCATATATGAGCTTGGTTTGCCAATAGTTAGGTCAAACAGTCAAAAATTGCTTTTGTGCAGTCAAAACCCTAAAAATGACCATTTTGCCCTTTTGGTGATCTGATCAAATTTCTGATGGAATTGTGATCCAAACTTGATCAAATGGTTTGTATGAGTTCAATATGTTGATGTGGGTCAAATTTCATGAGGTTTGACTGTCAATTGACCATAGTTGACTTTTTCCCCAATACAGCTGATTTCTAGGTCAACTGTCTAATTGACTGGGCAAAGTTTGGAATCAAGGCTTGAAATTTGGTATGGGTAAACTTAAGAGTCCAATATGAAGCATGAAAGTCATTTTGGGCACTTTTGGTCAAAACATCTTTGTGCAAACTCAAACCCTAATTTGGGTCAACAGTGCAAGGAGGAGTCTGGAGCAGAGCAAACCCTAACTTGATCTTGAGCTCCCAGAGTCTTGTGGTGAGAAAATGTTGATGAAATTAGAGGGTAAATTTTGGGGTACAACAGTTGACAATGGAGGAAAGTGTAAACCTAATTCTCTCCTATAGATGGATTAAGGCCCAGCTGCTGACCTAATTCTATTGCCATATATGCAAGCAAGCTAACCCTAATGCTAGACATGTGAGATTGCTGCAAGGGAGGCCATAACAACATTGAAAAAAATCAAAGAAAAGTGAAAACTAAATTCCATGTTCTAACACAATTCAAAGCTTTTTATTGATTTCAATCCATTGCAGGAACTCTCAGGAATCTTTTGGAATCAAAATCAAGGGCTGAAGCTTGAGAAATCACACCAAACAGAATCACGGTTTGTCAATATTTTTCATAATTGAAACTCACGATTCATGAGCATTTGATGTAATTTATAGTTTGTTTTGTACTGCTTGCATCCATACAAAGCTATTGGTATTGATTAATTGGATTATCATGCACGGAATTATGAATTGCCATTAACGATTTTTTGATTTTTTTAGTTTCCAGATTAGGGCTTTTCAGCATAGGAAAAATCAAGCCTTCTAAGACCCATGGTTAAACTCGTTGGGACATGACGAACACAATGGACATATCGCGCCATATTTATATAACCCAGGGACCTATTCGCTATTTTCCCTCGTCCTATTTTGTGGGGGTTAAAAACCCCCGCTATCTTGTTTTGTTTTACAGGGAAACGAGGAAGAAGACAATACGTGGAAGAGTATGGTTGGCTCATTCAAATATAACGCGCGTTTTGTTGGTTTTCCAGCATGTCATTTATTTTCCATATATTATTTTCATTACTTATCTTATTAACAAACGCGTTCAAGTGGCCTAGTGGTTGGTGATCTGTCCAAGAACCATTGGGACCTGGGTTCGATTCCCAGGTCCCCCAAATTCCTTGTTTCTATTTTTTTCAATGAGTTCACATGCAGGCTTCATAAAAGGCTCCACCATAAACCTCACGCTGCAGCTTGCCATGTGGCCACTATCATCAATCCAAAGGTCAAAAAGTGGAGAACACCATGCTCCTGGTCAATCCACGCTCTAGGCCATCCAGAAAGTCAAAGCAGGCTTGTGTTAATGGGCCAGAATTGCAACTTTCTCACCTCCTAATGGGTCCATCAACCCCCCTGGTTAATTGCTTTTCTTTTTATTTTCTTTTAACTAACTATTTTTATTATTAATATTATTATTTATTTAACTAACATAATTACTATTAATTTTCATAATAAATTCAGAATTAAAAAAATGTAAATATTCTGTTATGTATTAATTTCATCATTAATTCATTATTTTGTAAATAAATACTAACCAAATTGATTTAGTTTAATTAGATTAATTTTGACTATTTTTCACAATAAATAAAAATCATGTAGAATTAGGGTTTGACAATTTTCAATCATATTTTCTTGTTATTTTATTTTTATTAAAAAACATAAAACATAAAAAACATTTTTTGCAAATAATTAATTAATTAGTAAATTAGGTTTAATAGTTAATTTAATTGCAAAAAAGGGACAAATTCAATTCTTTTCTCAAAAAGGGTCAAAACCCTAAGGACGTCCCGATTCAATCTTTCGCGCGCATGTTTATTTTAATTCATTATATTCATGTATCTGCTCCAAGGATGTAATAGTTAATTAGGATTTTATTGCTTTATTTTACTTTCTCGCATTTATTTTCCAAACGGGTTTTGTCTTTGGCGATGTATAGACCCGCGCCTTGTAATAGCGTAGATTTACCTTTCCGCAATTTATTTTCCGCACTCTTAACTGTTAAAAAATGCACGAAAGACTTGTATGAAAAATAAAATCAAAGCGTAGCTCACCAATAACATGTACAAGATAATCTTAACTGAAAAACAACACACGTGCACATGCCACTCTTAGGGTACGCCTCACTCGGTTGCCTCGAACGTGGTCGTCAAGTATAGGGTGTTTTAGAGGTTGCCCTCCTGTCTAAAGATCCAAGTTGCCTTGAAACGGTTGCCTCGGATAAAAAAGATCTAAGACATTAGGGTTACCGCTAAGGCGTCCTACTATTGCTTTGGTGACCGCACATGTCCCTTATAATCGAATTGACCCGAAACCTCCAACGACGGTGCTACCTACTTCTCAATAGTGGGATAGTACTGTCTAAAGGACTCTTACACAGCTTAATTCCTTAGGGTAGGTAGATTTCTCCTGGGTACTTGCTCTTTCAAAAAACAAAACATCTTTTCGCACTCACACTTTCAAAAAAGTTTTCAAACAAACACTTCATACACTCTTGAGGACTGATACAAGAGTTACCTAGAAGTTTTTCAAACTAAACTTTTTCAAAACCCACAAACACTTGAAAAGCAAACAAATTTTGAAAACATAAGAGCAAGTACCTAAGAGCCCATGGATAACCATGAATAGAAAGGGTGCTAACACCTTCCCTTTCTATAAATCTACCTCCCGAACCGAGAAACATTCTCGATAAGGAATTTTGCTGTGCTTTTGTCCTTTCCTTGTTGGAGAACATAAAAGACGGTGGCGACTCTTGCTTACCGCGACATTTCACGAACCAGCATTCAAAAACAGTCAGTTCTATTTCTATTGGTCACAGTTGTCATGAGTGTTTGTTACGAAGATGAATCAGCTGATGCCAGTTGTGTACAGAAGAATAATGCCAGACCAAATGTCCTACCTAGTGTGAGAAGGTAGTATCATCTGACTAATGATAAATATTTTGACGGGAGCTGATTATTTGTCTAAGGTGTTATGCAAGTCTGCAGTCTGAACAATATGATTCAGAAAGTTTGTTGAGAATTTATTTTTCTTTATGTAGCTATGTTGAGTAGCTTGGGTTAGGAAGCTTCTAACTTCTGAGAGTTTATTTCTCTCCATGGCGCTCTGGTGTGTGACAACCAGAATTAGCTACTGATGGTGTGTTCTTTGGAGATTCTCTAGCATCAAGGACTTTTATGCAAACAATAAGTTCTATGAATGTTGTTTTAAGAACCAGAGTGATTGGGTTATGTGATGAGAAGGTGATGTCCTAAATGATGTTGTAACATAATGCTTGCTTGTGGATGTCATTGGAAGAAGCTTGGGATTATAAATGTTATTCTACATTATATTTAGAAGTGGAAATTCTAACTATGATGGAGAGGGATGTGAAGCTTCTGACCCTGTCCTCTAGGGTGTGTGGTGAAATGCATGACTTATGTCATGACTGAAGATATAAATTGGACTAAAAATTGCTAAGAGCAAAAGAAGAGTGTCAAAGAAGGGGATCTGATCAGAATGCCTATTGAGGTTGTGGTTTCTTCTACTACAAATAAAAGATGGTGGCAATTTGGAACTTATGTAGAAAGCAAGCTAAGAGCATTTATTCTAGAATATGTGAGAAATTCCAAATCAAGTGGGTCTTGTGTGGATCTGTAAGGACAATTATCAAGTGTGTCCTTGGTGTGTGAATAACTAAGGGTGCTTGGTGGTATACTTAGAGAGCTAGTGTATCTGGATCTGTAAAAGTCAGGGTTAATTTCTCATTTTAAGAATGTGTCCAGCAGGAGCACTGTTTATCTATGATAAAGGGAGTAAAGTTTTTGTTTATGGATTGTTGCTGCAATGGTGTAAATTTTTTGAAGCTTGCGTGCTGTTCAAGCTTATGGAGATTTTATGCCTCATGTGAAGTTATGATGTCAAACAATATGTTGTGACATTAGACTGTTGGATATGAATGGTACTAGCTATGTGAAGCTAGTTAACTAAATCATGTGCTCACATGCTTCTTAGGAAGATTCTGAAGGGAAGTTTTATTTGTATCTGGGATAATTTATTTTTTCTCTACAGTGTTTTGGAAGGACTTTATCAGAGGTTTTGGTTGAATGAGAGTTGTCACATGTGATGGTCTTGATATTTTGATTTGTGTTAGCCAAAAGAAGTATATGTAGAGACTAGTGTAAGACATTGTGTTTATGCTTCAGAACATGAATAATTCTGTGAAGCATCCCTGACTGGAGATTGAAGATGCGTGGTCAAGTTTTTTTTTTAAGCAGACAATGTCTGACTTGATGTCAGGATATTATTTGGACATGTTTCTTGTAAGACCAACAAGGGAGTATAGTAGACAGTTTGATCAAACATGTGTCTGAAGGGTGTGTTGAAAGTGTGTTTGGTTGTGCATGTGCATGTTTTGGAACTGTCATTTCCAAAAGAACTGGTCCAGATTCATTAAAAGCCTCAAAATTGTTTTGAACGGTGCACATTTATTCTTGATGCGGTTTTTTTCTCAAATAACGTCCTCTTTGACCAAGATCACTAGTACAATCTAGGTTCGTTATTTTCTAGGTATTTGCTCGGGTATTTATAGAGTCTATTTTATTCTCTTCCTTCATCTTATGGTTGTCTAGTCCTTATGACTTTTGTTAGGGTATGGGTGAGTACCTTTTAGATCTGATTTTGTGAAGGATTTGTTTGTCACTTTTTAGAAAAAATGGGAGAGAGAGAGAGAGAGAGAGGTTTTGTTTAGATGTTGAACCCGATGTCTGTTTTTGGGGAAGTTTTACAAAGATGTCAAATAGGAAGTTATATTATGTGTCTTGCTGTTTTTTATTGGTTTTTGTGACTTGTGATCTGAGTTATGAACACAGTTGTGACCTTTGTTCTGAGTTACTTGTGTTGGTGGTAAGTTGGTGGTTGATTTGTTCTTAAGTTTCCTCTTATGCCACCATTGATTTAAGTTCTTGGGTTAAGGGAAGAGTTGTTTATCTTTTTCCTCATGTACACCATGACTTCAGAACTTTCTCCTTTTTATCCCGAGGTTGTTGTTCTGTGTGTTAAGTTTGTTCGGGCTGATGTGAAGAAATGTTGGATGTGATGGCTTAACATTAATATGTCAGAGGATGTTGACTTTGTCACATTCTTGCTAAAAAGGGGAGAGTAAATGTGCTATGTAACGCCCGTAATTTAATTAATTATTTAATTAAATTATTTTTGGAATATTTGTGAAGATGTGTTATAATTAAATTGGATTTATTTTATTAAGTGGAGAAATAATAATATTAGATGTATAATATTATTATATGGTGAAATAATATTAGAAGTGTAATATTATTAAGGTGGGCTTAATTTGAGATAGTAGATGTAATAAGGGGGTGTAAGTTTTAAGCCCAACAAGGAGATAATAGAATATTAGGTTATTTTATTATTTGTTGTTAGAATAGAAGAAGAAGCAGTAGAAGAAAATAAGGATTGAGAAGAACGTGCAAGCTGCGTGAGAAGGAGGAAATAGCAAGAATGAAGATTCAACCCAGAAATTGTAGAGCGACCTTAAATCCAAGGTAAGGGTGGAGTTCTGACTTTATAATTGGGTTCATGATGTTTGATATATGGGGTTAGAGGTAATTTCTGTTTTATTCCTTAATTGGATGTATTATGAATGATGTATGATGAAGATGGATGAATTTTGGATGAATAATGATGCCATGATGTTGTTTAATCGATGCAGTAATATAGGTTAATGTTAGGTGATGAATTATCATGATCATAATAAGGTTTGTAAGGTTAAGAATATGATTCCCGTAGTGAAAATACATAGTAAATCCCAGAATTATGCAGGAGGAACCAGGATGTGTCGACCTCAAGCTGGATGAGTCGATACATGGGCGAGGTTAGACTCAGGATGAGTCGACTGATAAGGTGCATGTGTCGATACATGCTGTGATTTAAAGCCAGGATGAGTCGATCCATAAGGAGGATGTGTCGACTCATAGTGAATAGATGAAGCAGGATAAATCGATCCATAAGGTTTTATGTCGACTCATGTTGTACAGGTGAAGCAGTTTGCGTCGATCCAAGGAGTTTTGTGTCGATACAAAATGTCTGATTTTTGACAGAATCGGTTTTAAATTGCTGTAACTTGAGTTGTAGGATGCTGTTTGAGATGTCGTTCGAAGCGTTGATTAGCTAACGCGATGAGCTTTATTCTAGGTGATTAAATGATGAATAAGAAGTGTAATCCTAGTAACTAATTTAGGATTTAGGATTAATTCCCGTGATTGACAATTATGCTGGATTTTGGACTGAATGATTGTTGTACCCCAAAATTTTCCCTCCTCTTTTTCACAAGAAATCACAGCTTCGGGCTTTTCCTGATTTTTTCAGATTGGCTCAAGAATCGGTCAAACAGGCTTTTCTTATCAGTCATACAAAATTAGGGTTTCCATTAACTTTTGAATCAGTCCAAGCAGATTATTAGGGTTTTTAGTGATTTGGTTGAGTTTGGCTCAGGGTTTGATCAGGCAGACGCTTCTTTGACAATAAATCAAGAATTAGGGTTTGCACGCGCATTTTCAGAAGAATTTGAATCCACAATGTATTAATTGACTGTCACATGGTTTTGACGTTTGCTCAAGATTTTTGTTTGTTTCTCAAGGTCTAAACATCTAGGATATAGGCTGAGGCTTCTGATTGAGAGTTTGAAGTGTTGGTTTAATCAGTGAAGAGAAAGGCATGTGGACGTTTGTTTGATTAACTGTGCAATGCTTATGGTTAATTGGAAAGTCGGGTTTATTATTGGTTAATGCGAAGTTGCAAGACTACGGTGTTTATTAATTATTTATTTTATCTAAGTTAGAATAATTGGGATGTACTTCCAGTTATTTAATTCAAGAAACTTAAATAATTAAATAGACAGTGAATTAAAAGAGATTAACTGACAAAAGATTTTTATTCACTTTTAATTGTTGTTACAAGTGTTATTTGAATACAGTAAATTTATTTACAGTATTTATAATAGTGTTTATTACAAACAATTGAAAGAGAAAATAAATCTATCCTAAGTCTTCATCTTCTACTGTTGCTCCCCTTTGCTCAACTGATATTTATCTGCAAAGACAAAAAAGGAAGAAATCAGTACAAATAAATTAAAAGCATTTTCAGACAGTTAATCAGAAACTCGTCATTAAAGGTTTTGGCCGGAATCAGTTTATTCGTCCTCTCTGCAAATCGCAAGAAGATGTCTCTTCTTGGTTCACAAAGAGGAAAGCAATTTATTTACAAGCATATGAATTATTTTGCAAAATGAACAAACTGCATAAATCCAAATTCAAATTGCAAAGTGCAAACTGAAATGCCAAACAATTACAAAGTTCAAACTGAAAAACAAGTTGCCCACGTCCAAAATGTACTAAACTGTCCAAAGAAGCGAACCAAATTGTCACAGAGGCAAACTAAGTCACAAGTGCAGAACTGCCCAAAAGAACTGTCATAAAGCTGTCAACAAGTACACAAAAGCAATGCAGGAAATCTGGAAAGATGCAGAGGAAAGACAAAATGCAAGCAAGCTTGTAAAGATACATTTATCATCATTTCCCAGCCAAAAAACCTTTTCAGAAAAGGACAGTCTAAGTAATTAAATATACTTTGCTGTGGAGAGAGAAAGGGAGAGAGAAGTAGAGAGGCTTACAGTTTTGCAGGCTTAGGAAAAAGATATAACAAAGGGTTCCAGTTCGGAACAAAAGGGGGCAGAAAAACACATAAAAAAATATTACACAGCTTGTAATCTCAAAACTGTTTTCAAGGAAACAAACTCCAAGCCTGCTTAAGCTTGCCCCCAACCTGTTTCATCCTTGGTAAAACACATAACAGCACAAGCCTGCTAACACAACAAACTCAAAGCACAGTAAACCTGTTTCAAACCACAAGCCTAAAAGCTTGTTCTACCTCAAACAAGCAAACAAACTCAAAAACACAGTAAACCTGTTTCAAACCACAAGCCTGTCAAAACACAAGCCTGCTTCCAAGCATCCTGCATCAAAAGCCTCTCAAAAGCAAACAAGCTTACAAACTGAAGCAAGCCCTCAAATCAAAAAAGCCTGTCAAAAACCATACAAGCATATCAACCTGCTAAAAACCAGATACAAACCCTTCAAGCCTGTATCCAACAAGCCTGTCAAAACATCACTAACCCTAACCTTTGTTCAAAAATCCAAACACCCAGATCTCCAAACAACAAAGTTAGGCGCCTCAGAACTAGGTTCATCATAGGCAAAGCCAACCCAGTCCAAAAGAGAAAAAGAGAATCAGAAGTGAAACAACAAACATTCTCAGAACTGATTCATCATTGAAAATCATCAAAGAAAACCAAAAAGAGAGGAAGAAAGTGAATAGCCAACAATGCCTCAGAACCAAGGTTCATCATAGGCTAAACAGAAGCACAAGCAACTCTCAGAAATCATCAACATCAGGACAAAAAACAAAAGCAATGTTTCAGGTTTAAGTCATCATCAACAACCAAAAGAAGCAAAAGCATTTCAGAGTCAAAGAACATCATCAAATAAGCAAAGCGTTCAGATAAGCAAGCAAGCAGAAGAGGAACAAGCAAGCATCTTCATCAAAAATAAGCAAGATACAAAATACCAGGCAAGCTAGCAAACTCTCAGCATCACGTACTCCCTCCGCCTCCGGCCACCTGAGAAGCGCCGCCGTCCTCCTCCGTCTCCTCTCCAAAGGTATTGTCCCTCTTTCTCTTTTTCTAACACTTCAAGCAAACACCAAACAACATAAAGATCATAATTTGTCAAAAAATCAATAACATGCATGAACTGAAACCCTAAAACATGAAAGAACAGAAATCATTACCCCTTTTTGTCATTGCTTGAACAAACGCGGAGAGGAGGTAGACAGCGTCGCATCTGGCAGCTGGGGCGAGGAGGAAGTCATAAGCTTGGCTCAAGAAAGATGAAGAAGACAACGAAGGCGAAGAAGAGAAGCAGCGTTGTTCAAAGCACAAACCCTTTTTCTGAAACAATACAAAACAAACCCTAACAAATTATCAAACCCGGTTGGGCCTGCCCCATCAAGACTGTTAAGCCCATTTGACTATACACCCCCCCCTTTTGCTTAAGTCTGTTTGTTCTTGTTGCTTGGGCCTGCCCCTCATATTAACATACTAAAGCCCATTTAACTCTTTTTTTTATTTTAACTAATACTCTTTTTTTTTATCACATTATATCTTTTTTATACAATTTATTTTGTTAAGAAAAACAATATATTGATTTTTGTACAAAAACTTTTCTTAATGTTTATTATATTTTACAAGAAATATGTAAATATTAGATTTAATTAGGTTAATAGATTTTTGTCTTAAAACTCTTTTTAATAAATCTTTTTACATAAACTTTAAAACATTAACAAAATACATAAACAATAGATTTTTTTTATTAAGTTAATTTTTTCTTTTCATTAAAACTTTTGTTTATACTTAATTAACAAAAACACAAAAAAAAATGATAATAATACTTAATAATACATTAGGTTAACATTTGCATCATTTGTAAATAATCACACTTTCACTAATACTTTTGATTCTCTTTTATCCTTATACTTGGTTATACTTTACATTGAGAATGCGATTCGATTTTGGTTGTAAATATTATTTGGACACTACTATCCTGATAAGACTCATCCCCATTTGTAAATATTTGTACCCCCATCCCCGGATGCTTATTTGTAATAGTGTGATCGGTGGATCTGGAACTGACTGTTTAACGCTGGTTCGCGAAATGTCGCGGAAGCAAGAGTCGCCACCGTCTTTTATTTTCTCCAAATGGAAAGGACAAAAGCACAGAAAAATTCCTTAAAGAGATCGCTCTCGGTTCGGGAGGTAGATTATAGAAAGGGAAGGTGTTAGCACCCTTTCTATCCATGGTTATCCATGGGCTCTTAGATACTTGCTCATTGTGTTTTCAAAAATGGTTTGTTTTCTTTTCAATGTGGGTTTAAAAAGTTTCTTTGAAAATTCCAGTTCGACTCTTGTATCAGTCCTCAAGAGTGTTTGAAAAATTGCTTTCGAAAGCTTTTTTTGAAAATGTGTTGGTGTGAAAAGTATTTTTGATTTGTTTTGAGATTAGAGGAAGTATCTACGAGAACCTACCTACCCTAAGGAATTCGTCTGTGTAAATGTCCTTTAAAGTAGTGCCATCCCACCATTGAGAGGTAGGTAGCACCACCGTTGGAGGTGTTCGGGTCAATTCGAGGTTTGGGACATGGTGATCACCAGAGCAATGGGAAGACACCTTAGAAGCTATCCTCATGCCAGGTTCCCGGATCATGAGGACTTACTAAGACATCCTCTACTCGACGATCACCTTTCGAAGGCAAGGCAACAGTGAGGCGTACCCTAGGGGTGGTGTGTGCGATTTGTGTGTCGTTTTCATTTGCATTTATCTTGTCATGTTATTGGTGTTCTACGCTTGTTTTTATTTTTGTCCATACAGTCTTTCATGCCATTATTTAACAGTTAAAAGTTTGCAGAAAGTAAAATTTCTAAGCTATTACAAAAGGCGCGGGTCCACATCGCCAAAATTAACCAGGACCCGATTTGACGGAAAAATAAAGAAAGTAAAAGAAAATAAGGAATTAAAAGTGCGGGAAAAGTGATTACATGGCTTCGGGAGAAATACACAAATATTATACGAAGGAAATAAATATGTGAATTGAAATTTAAATCGAAACGAGGGCGTTGGACCCTTTTGCAAAATTAAATTACATGGAATTGATTAATTAAAATTAAAGGAAAGAAAGAACTTATTTTTTGGCATTTTTTAGTATTTTAGGATTTAGATGAAAAGAGAGAGTTAATTAAAATTAAAATAATATGCAAACCCTAATCCTAATTATTTTTAATTTATTAAGAAAAATTGAAGTTTTTTGACCTAAATTAACCCTAAGTTATTTTTACGCAAATTTAATTATAAAAATAAATATTTAATTATTTTAATTATTATGAAAGAAAAATAAAAAGGATGAAAAATTGTTGATTAAACCTAATTCTATGTTTTTTAGATTTTTGTTAAAAGTATTAAAATTAAAACCCTAATTTAAAACTAATTAATTTACATGCATTTATTTATAAAAATACTAGAAATAAAAATATTTATTATTTTAATTCTTTTCTGATTTTTTATGGGTTTTACAATTTTATGAAAATAATAATTAAATTAACAAATAATAATTAAAAGAAATAAAATAAAAAAAAGATATGACAAACCTAGGGGGTTGCAGTCCCCAATATGGAGGTGTAATCTTGAGAAATCTGGCCCAATAAGCATGGTCCGTTTGACTTTTGCTGGACGCGTGTGATGCGTGGACTAGGGTGCATGGTATTCCTCAACTCTGAGCCTTTGATTTGAGTTCACTTGGACGCGTGTACGCTTGGTTGTGAGAGTGCATCATGGTCTTGAAGTATGAAGATGAGTTGTAGGAAATGTCTTTCTCTTCAAAATGAGCTTTGGATGGAATTTTTCTGATAATCCATGTGAAAGTTATGCCCTGGTCAATTTCAGTTGACTTTTTCAGCTGTCCAAATAAGGAAACTTTTGCATTTTGATGATTTTTGAGCCAAGCTTTTGAGAATCATGATCAAGCATTGATCAAATAATGTTTGTGGCTTCAAAATGATATGTTGACCAAAAATTTGAACTTTTGACTGTCAAATGACCATTTTGCCCCTACAGTTGACTGTAGTGCAATTAGGGTTTTGACTGTGCAATTTTGAGCTGAATGCCTTGAAACTTGATATGAGGATGCTTGACCATCTTTGTAGGCATATGAGACTTGATTGGACCTTTGGAAACTTCATTTTCTTGATCAGAACTAAAACCCTAATCTTGACTGTTTAGGAGACCCTTGCACTGTGCAACCCTTGGGGAACTTTTGAAGCTTTGACTTGGCAATTTTCTTGAAGAATATGGGAGGGCAAATTTTGGGGTACAACAAATAGCTTAGACTTTAAATTCCCGCAATTTATCGCTTTTCATATACTGTATAATAACTAGGGTTTGTATGCGAAGATTCAAAATCAACCGCTAGATAACCTAATACAAGATAAAGGCATGAAAATCAATACACAATTCACACTTGCACCCCTAGGGTTCCTCCACTTGTTGCCTTCCAAAATGGGCCATGTTTGCATGTCAAGTACTTTGGCAAAACAAAAACAAATCAAATGATCATAGTCCCTCGATGACGCTATCAAGTTGCCTAAACAAAAATGATCATAGTCCCTCAAGCAAATTGCCAAAGACACTTGACACTATTGCATTCATGGTCTAAACGATGACCCACGCCCGTCCCGTTAACATCCTAACACAAGGTTGTTCACCAAATACAATGGTGAAACAACACTGTTAAAAGGGTTAAAACATGAGAAAGATCTTTGAGTAAATTTAGGGGTAGACAACTCTTAGTTACTTGATCAAACTTGCAAAACACACTTGCCTACTTTCAAAACACACTCCACAACACAACTTTCAAAGCAACTTTCAAAAACATTGAAACATCTTTTCAAAAAGACCAACACCTTTGTAAAACATTCTAGTAAAGAATTGTTACAACGGTTGCCTAGACAAGGCATCTTTTTCAAAACATTTTCAAAAACACACATACAAAGCACCATTTCAAACAATTGGAAATCAAGGCAAGTGATCTAAAACAAGTAACTAAGAGCCCATGGATAACCATGGATGAAAAGGGTGCTAGCACCTTCCCTTTTCATAATCTACCCCCCGAACCCACGAAAACATCTCAAAGGTTTTTCCTGTGCTTTTTAACCTTTCCTTTAGGATAAAATAAAAATTTGGTGGCGACTCTTGCTAAACCGAACAAGTGCGAATACAAACGCAAAACCTCAAGTCAGTTCTCCCACCGTATCACAGAACTGGCGACTCTGCTGGGGACAAATTTAAAAGTGGGGTTACCTTAGGGTTTAGATCACCTTTACATACTTGCTTTGATTGCTTTTATTGCTTTACTTTTTGGGTTCCTAGTTTGAGTTTGTTTAATCCTACACCCGGATTTGGGGGCACCTTCTTAGGTAAATAGCAATAAAACTGTGAGGGAACTGTGTGGGGTATACCGACATGGTTGAAGCAGTAAGCTATGTTAGTGTGACATATTTGTGAGTACCGGTAGCCCTTGAGTAGTCAAGGAGAATACGGGGCCGCTGAGTGATGTCATGAAGCACTAACGAACTCTTAGAACCTTACTTGACCATCTTAGCCTTTTTAGGGGTAGTGAGATGACCGACTTTGGTGCAGTCCGAAGTTGGTAGATACTCGATACTACACTCATTGAGGATTGTTTTCTTGGAATATTTTGGTCGCCAGTTAAGTGGCTAAACCAAAACAATGAACACGGAAAATAATCCAGTGATATTGAGCTCCATAGAACCCGGTTTCTATTTTAGGACAGGATGAGCCAACTAACTTCAAGAGGGTACTTACCTACAAACCCCATGCAAGACTAAACCTAAGGACTTGTTTGCTTTGTGTGAATATGATTGCCTGTATATACACTTACTTGCTTTTGCATACATGTACATAACATCATAACATCATACCATAGCATTTTCAATAACCATTTCAAGGATCTCGAGGGTTCTTTTGATGCAGGGTCACGTTGAACCAGACGTCTACCAAAGGGCAAGAGGTTTTCTCCTCTAAACAAATTCCATCAAAGATCAAGTGCAACAACTTGAATCAGGGGCTATGACCCACTTGACATGGTGAGCTTGATTCTCGTGGAAAGACATCCACCGTTGCAAGGTTCTCCAATCAAGGATGTTGGTCGAAGTTCAACCTCTAACATTCTCTTGTATTTACCCCAAGAGATCCTTGAAAACATTGCATACATATATCATACATATCATTGCATAACAGGTTTCTCCCATACAGGTCTCCTTATCTTCCTACTGTTTATTTCAGTAAGATGGATATGGAACAAACAGTGAAAGATCTCCAAGCTCAAAACACTCAATTCCAACAAATGCTCCTGGCTATGGGTAAAGGGCAAGAGGATCTGAAGGCTCTCCTTCTCAAAGACAAGGGGGTCAGTCTTGAAGAAGACCACAATTGGGAGATTGATGAAGTTGGTTACTTCGAAGAACAATATCCTCCCGCTGATGACAAGTATAAACAGTTGGAGGATCGCCTCAATGCTATGGAGGTTCAACAAATACCTGGCTTGGATTTAGGAGACATGGGTTTGGTTTCTGGATTGGTCATCCCTCCAAAGTTCAAAGTCCCTACCTTGGCCCTGTATGATGGAGTCTCTTGCCCTAAGATGCATCTAAAGTCTTATGTCCGCAAGATTCAACCATACACAACTGATCCAAAGCTTTAGATCCATTTCTTCCAAGAAAGCTTGGTAGGGGCTCAACTCGAGTGGTTCTATCAATTGGAGAGTTCTCGCATCCACACCTGGGAAGATTTAGCTATGGCTTTTTACAAACAGTATCAATACAATGCTGATCTTGCACCAACTCGCGTGCAATTGCAGAACATGACCATGGGTTCCAACGAGAGCTTCAAAGGATATGCCCAAAGGTGGAGAGATCTGGCTGGTAGGGTGCAACCCCCTTTAACTGACAGAGAGCTGATTGACATCTTCATGGGAACTTTGACAGGGCCTTTCTTCAATCACTTAATTGGAAGCTCCTCAGCCGGGTTCACTGAGCTAGTACTGACCGGTGAAAGGGTTGAAGTTGGCATCAAAAGTGGGAAGATCCAAGGAGCTACTCCCTATGATGCTCAGAAAATTCCCCACAATGGGAAGAAAGAGTCCAATGCAGTGACTGGTCAAAAGAGTCGTCATGATCAACATATAGGGGAAATCCTGATCTCTGACCCCTCGATTGTTCAACAAAGACGGGGCAAGAGGCGTAGGGTGAAATATCAAGAAAGGCAGTATGCTGACATCAACATGCATTTGTCTCAAGCATTACAACATTTGCTGAAGTTGAAGCTAATCACGCTAAAGGATCCTCCTCAAAATCCTGATACTTCCTCTTCCAAGTATAACCCGAGGGTGAGATGTGCCTACCATTCTAACAGTCCTGGACAGGACACCGACAGCTGTTGGACTTTGAAGAACAAGATTCAAGACTTGATTGATGCCAAAGAGATCGAGTTCGACACTCCGGAGACTCTAGCATAATCACTGCTCCTTTGACGAATCATTGAGAGCATATTTGTTTCATTTGAACTTTCAAGTTGTAATCTCTTTGTTATTCAAACAATTATCTATTAATGTCAAACTCTGTTTCATTAATGCATTGCATGTGTTTGTCTTGAATTCATCCATTAGTTTTCACTACTCTTATGCTTTCTTTATGATATTTAACTCTTGATAAAAAGCTACAAGCCTTTAGAGGGAGGATGACGAAACAATACCATAATCTCATACAGTATGCTTTTGAACAGACCTTGCTGATGATGTACATGCATTTCTTTCAAATCCCAAACACTGGAGTTATAAGGAAGATAATCCCTAGTCAACCCCTTCGAGCCAAAGAAGTAGGAGTTTTCTGTTCTAAACAAATTAAAACCTTTGATTTAAACCTGGGGCAGGGTAGTCTCCCAGTTAATCCAAAAAAGGTGCGCATTGAAGTCGCAAACTCTCAGTTCGTAATACAACGAACGACATCAAGAAAAGCATTCCTTTGGAATCAAAAGACAGTGATGGTTCCTTATTGCATAGGCAGTCAATCTCTCAAAAGAGAAAAGCCCAATAAGCCAAAACCTATAAAGGAGGCTTAAGAAAGCTGGGGCATCCCGCTGACTGTAATCTCGAAAACAGGAACAGTCAGGCAAAAGTTAGGGATAACGAATCAAAAGAAAGAGGTCATTACAAATCCTCAACAACATGAAAAATGTTGCAAAAGAAAAAGGAGATGATGATTGCCTTCCAAATTCAACTGGGGAACCATCACCCAAAAGTCGTTCCAAACTCGAATAGAGTGCGACGCACAATTAACTGAGTCTAGGATTGAAGGACATCACGAAGAGTGGGTGGGTACAAATATACTTTGAGCCTTTATCCTTTGTTTCTTAAACCGTGAACCAAGCCACGTTACAACCCTTCAAAAGTCCTAATTGAAGCATGGGTTAGTTCGAAAGCATACTGTTACAAAAGGTATCCTGACTCCTGTAAGGCTTTGCCCTAAATCTTGTGTTGAATTTGTCTTATAAAAAGTTTTCTGCTAAAAAACGCATTTTTCAAAACTTCGAGACAAGCATAAACTTTGCATTATTTGAATATCGTTGTTTGCACATGGTTATTTGTTTGACAGTGAAGAAATTCATACAGCGAATGTTCGGAGGAACGAAAACTCTCTCAGTGAGTAAAATCACTTCAAGAATGATGACACTTCCATTGACAAATCTCCTATCAACAAGGGGGCATGACATGTCACTATCCAGTTAACCTGGGGCAGTCCAGTCAAGGTTTCAACAGATCTTTCAAAGTTCAGTTAACCTGGGGCAGTCCAGTCAAGATTTCAACAAATCTTTCAAAGTTCAGTTAACCTGGGGCAGTCCAGTCAAGGTTTCAACAGATCTTTCAAAGTTCAGTTAACCCGGGGCAGTCCAGTCAAGATTTCAACAAATCTCTCAATTATAGATTAACCTAGGGCAAGTCTCCCTCACCATCACTTGGGGCATTCGAATGTCAATCTCAAAGGGTTACGTGCAGTCCAAGTGACCTGGCAATATCACAAGCATCTGATACTAGGGGCAGTGAGGAAACCTCTCCGAAATCTTTCTAAAAAGAAATTCAAGTGTCCTCGAGAAATTCATCACCTCTCGAGCAGACCTGCAATCATGGGTTTATTTCCCCAACATTTGTCAAGGATTTATTCTCCAAAACAATTACATTTCAACAGCATTCTTAACATATGCAGATTGATCGACAGATAAGATTCCTTCATCTTTTGGAGTAGTAATCAAAGATTCCTTCATCTTTTGGAGTAGTAATCGTCAAAGATTCCTTCATCTTTTGGAGTAGTAATCGTCAAATATTCCTTCATCTTTTGGAGTAGTAGTCAAAGATTCCTTCATCTTTTGGAGTAGTAGTCAAAGATTCCTTCATCTTTTGGAGTAGTAATCGTCAAAGATTCCTTCATCTTTTGGAGTAGTAATCGTCAAAGATTCCTTCATCTTTTGGAGTAGTAGTCAAAGATTCCTTCATCTTTTGGAGTAGTAATCGTCAAAGATTACTTCATCTTTTGGAGTAGTAGTCGTCAAAGATTCTTTCATCTTTTGGAGTAGTAGTCAAAGATTCCTTCATCTTTTGGAGTAGTAGTCGTCAAAGATTCCTTCATCTTTTGGAGTAGTAATCGTCAAAGATTCCTTCATATTTTGGAGTAGTAATCGTCAAAAATTCCTTAATCACCTGCTGGAATTCAAGAGCGTTCAAAATTTCCTTCATCACCTGCTGGAAGTTGCGGTCATTATCAAATTTCCTTCATCACCTGCTGGAAGTTACAACCACCAACAAGATAACGGACAACTGAAGCTCCTAAAAATCTGTTTCTCTCAAAGAATGAAGACTCTCATCCTTGAAACCTCAGAAGATTGGTATACTCCCGATTTCTGACCCTTAACAGAATAAAGACTCTCATCCTTAAAACCTCAGAAGATTGGTATACTCCCAATTTCTAACCGTTAACAGAATGAAGACTCTCATCCTTGAAACCTCAGAAGATTGGTATACTCCCGATTTCTGACCCTTAACAGAATGAAGACTATCATCCTTAAAACCTCAGAAGATTGGTACACTCCCAATTTCTGACCCCCAACAGAATGAAGATTCTCATTCTCAAAGTGGCGTGTAACCCAAGTTCCAGATTAATACCTGTAACAAGCCAGGAAAACTATCTGTGGACAACTGATTGTAGATTAATACCTGAAACAAGCCAGGAAAACTATCTTTCTTTCTCAGGTCAGATATTAATACTTGTAACCAGCCAGGACAACTATCTCACCGACCAACCTTTTCAAGATCCCAGATCAATACCTGCAGCAATCAAAAAATTCTTGCAATCCCCAACGGAGCTAAAACTTCCAACTATCAATCCCCAAGCAGAATGAAGACTCTCATTCTCAGTTCCTCACAGGATATTCAGATATTCCCCAGTGAAGATCTCCTCAAGACAGGAATCCCCAGTAGATTGGCATACAACCCAAGCTCCTGATTCCTCAACAGTGGTCCCAGGACTTCTCATTTTCAACGATCAAAAGATTCTTACAGTCCCTTGCAGCAGTCAAGGATTCACTTTCCCCGGCAGCAGTCAAGATTCTATTATCTCTGGCTATCCAGGATTCATCTATCTTCAGCAAGACGGCTCATCAGCTTACATGCGCATTCATTACATTCATATCATAAACATTGATATAACACATATTGCATCATACATTTCATGCAACATGACTTTGTGTTTCAGCTAATATCTTACCCTTTTTCAGGATAAGATTAATAAGCTTCAGACTGAACTTTTGAAAACAGTTTACGGACGCTTCCCAGCATGGATGCTGCTATATTGCTTATTCAATTTCAAGACTTCTGAAAACAGTTCACGGATTCTCCAGACACGGATGTTAACCTATCGCTTGTTCAGATTCCAAGACTTATGAAAACAGTTTATGGATTCTCCAAACACGGATGTTAATCTATCGCTTGTTCAGACTCAACTTCTGAAAACAGTTTACGGATTCTCCAAACACAGATGTTAATCTATCGCTTGTTCAGACTCAACTTTTGAAAACAGTTTACGGACGCTTCCCAACATGGATGCTGATCTATTGCTTATTCAACTTCAAGACTTCTGAAAATAGTTTACGGGTTCTCCAGACACGGATGTTAACCTATCGCTTGTTCAGATTCTTCAACTTCTGAAAACAGTTTATGGATTCTCCAAACACGGATGTTAATCTATCGCTTGTTCAGATCCAAGACTTTTGAAAATAGTTTACGAATGCTTCCAAACATGGATGCCAGTCTATTGCTTATTCAGACCCCCAGTTCAGAGATGTTCCAAACATGGATACCTTTCTGATACTCACCCACTCACCAACGACATACAGTTCAACAAACATTCTTGGATGGCATCTACAAGCCCATCTCCAACAAGATACAATCACCTTCAGATGGCATCTATAAGCCCATCCTCCTACCAACATTTCCAGATGGCATCTCTAAGCCCATCCCCCAACAAGATTCTGTCACATATCCAGATGGAATCTTTAAGCCCGTTTCCAGATGGCATCTCTAAGCCCATCCCCCGACAAGATTCTGTCACATCTCCAGATGGCATCTTTAAGCCCATCTCCAGATGGCATCTCTAAGCCCATCCCCCGACAAGATTCTGTCACATCTCCAGATGGCATCTTTAAGCCCATTTCCAGATGGCATCTCTAAGCCCATCCCCCGACAAGATTCTGTCACATCTCCAGATGGCATCTTTAAGCCCATTTCCAGATGGCATCTCTAAGCCCATCCCCCGACAAGATTCTGTCACATCTCCAGATGGCATCTTTAAGCCCATTTCCAGATGGCATCTCTAAGCCCATCCCCCGACAAGATTATGTCACATCTCCAGATGGTATCTTTAAGCCCATCTCCAAATGGCATCTTTAAGCCCATTCCCTCAACTACGCTTTGACGAGCGCAAATTTTTTTTTGGGCACTCTAGTGTCCAATCTCCTTTTACCTTCGAGTCGCGAACGGCAAACTCGCCAATCTAACTCTTCAGGTTCAAGAAGATTGAACAGGGGCAACTGTTGTACCCCAAAATTTGCCCTCCTCTTTTTCACAAGAAATCACAGCTTCGGGCTTTTCCTGATTTTTTCAGATTGGCTCAAGAATCGGTCAAACAGGCTTTTCTTATCAGTCATACAAAATTAGGGTTTCCATTAACTTTTGAATCAGTCCAAGCAAATTATTAGGGTTTTTAGTGATTTGGTTGAGTTTAGCTCAGGGTTTGATCAGGAAGACGCTTCTTTGACAATAAATCAAGAATTAGGGTTTGCACGCGCATTTTCAGAAGAATTTGAATCCACAGTGTCTTAATTGGCTGTCACATGGTTTTGACGTTTGCTCAAGATTTCTGTTTGTTTCTCAAGGTCTAAACATCTGGGATATGGGCTGAGGCTTCTAATTGAGAGTTTGAAGTGTTGGTTTAATCAGTGAAGAGAAAGGCATGTGGACGTTTGTTTGATTAACTGTGCAATGCTTATGGTTAATTGGAAAGTCGGGTTTATTATTGGTTAATGCGAAGTTGCAAGACTACGGTGTTTATTAATTATTTATTTTATCTAAGTTAGAATAATTGGGATGTACTTCCAGTTATTTAATTCAAGAAACTTAAATAATTAAATAGACAGTGAATTAAAAGAGATTAACTGACAAAAGATTTTTTATTCACTTTTAATTGTTGTTACAAGTGTTATTTGAATACAGTAAATTTATTTACAGTATTTATAATAGTGTTTATTACAAACAATTGAAAGAGAAAATAAATCTATCCTAAGTCTTCATCTTCTACTGCTGCTCCCCTTTGCTCAACTGATATTTATCTGCAAAGACAAAAAAGGAAGAAATCAGTACAAATAAATTAAAAGCATTTTCAGACAGTTAATCAGAAACTCGTCATTAAAGGTTTTGGCCGGAATCAGTTTATTCGTCCTCTCTGCAAATCGCAAGAAGATGTCTCTTCTTGGTTCACAAAGAGGAAAGCAATTTATTTACAAGCATATGAATTATTTTGCAAAATGAACAAACTGCATAAATCCAAATTCAAATTGCAAAGTGCAAACTGAAATGCCAAACAATTACAAAGTTCAAACTGAAAAACAAGTTGCCCACGTCCAAAATGTATTAAACTGTCCAAATAAGCGAACCAAATTGTCAAAGAGGCAAACTAAGTCACAAGTGCAGAACTGCCCAAAAGAACTGTCATAAAGTTGTCAACAAGTACACAAAAGCAATGCAGGAAATCTGGAAAGATGCAGAGGAAAGACAAAATGCAAGCAAGCTTGTAAAGATACATTTATCATCATTTCCCAGCCAAAAAACCTTTTCAGAAAAGGACAGTCTAAGTAATTAAATATACTTTGCTGTGGAGAGAGAAAGGGAGAGAGAAGTAGAGAGGCTTACAGTTTTGCAGGCTTAGGAAAAATATATAACAAAGGGTTCCAGTTCGGAACAAAAGGGGGCAGAAAAACACATAGAAAAATATTACACAGCTTGTAATCTCAAAACTGTTTTCAAGGAAACAAACTCCAAGCCTGCTTAAGCTTGCCCCCAACCTGTTTCATCCTTGGTAAAACACATAACAGCACAAGCCTGCTAACACAACAAACTCAAAGCACAGTAAACCTGTTTCAAACCACAAGCCTAAAAGCTTGTTCTACCTCAAACAAGCAAACAAACTCAAAAACACAGTAAACCTGTTTCAAACCACAAGCCTGTCAAAACACAAGCCTGCTTCCAAGCATCCTGCATCAAAAGCCTCTCAAAAGCAAACAAGCTTACAAACTGAAGCAAGCCCTCAAATCAAAAAAGCCTGTCAAAAACCATACAAGCATATCAACCTGCTAAAAACCAGATACAAACCCTTCAAGCCTGTATCCAACAAGCCTGTCAAAACATCACTAACCCTAACCTTTGTTCAAAAATCCAAACACCCAGATCTCCAAACAACAAAGTTAGGCGCCTCAGAACTAGGTTCATCATAGGCAAAGCCAACCCAGTCCAAAAGAGAAAAAGAGAATCAGAAGTGAAACAACAAACATTCTCAGAACTGATTCATCATTGAAAATCATCAAAGAAAACCAAAAAGAGAGGAAGAAAGTGAATAGCCAACAATGCCTCAGAACCAAGGTTCATCATAGGCTAAACAGAAGCACAAGCAACTCTCAGAAATCATCAACATCAGGACAACAAACAAAAGCAATGTTTCAGGTTTAAGTCATCATCAACAACCAAAAGAAGCAAAAGCATTTCAGAGTCAAAGAACATCATCAAATAAGCAAAGCGTTCAGATAAGCAAGCAAGCAGAAGAGGAACAAGCAAGCATCTTCATCAAAAATAAGCAAGATACAAAATACCAGGCAAGCTAGCAAACTCTCAGCATCACGTACTCCCTCCGCCTCCAGCCACCTGAGAAGCGCCACCGTCCTCCTTCGTCTCCTCTCCAAAGTTATTGTCCCTCTTTCTCTTTTTCTAGCACTTCAAGCAAACACCAAACAACATAGAGATCATAATTTGTCAAAAAAATCAATAACATGCATGAACTGAAAACCCTAAAACATGAAAGAACAGAAATCATTACCCCTTTTTGTCATTTCTTGAACAAACGCGGAGAGGAGGTAGACGGCGTCGCATCTAGCAGCTGGGGAGAGGAGGAAGTCAGAAGCTTGGCTCAAGAAAGATGAAGAAGACAACAAAGGCGAAGAAGAGAAGCGGCGCTGTTCAAAGCACAAACCCTTTTTCTGAAACAATACAAAACAAACCCTAACAAATTATCAAACCCGGTTGGGCCTGCCCCATCAAGACTGTTAAGCCCATTTGACTATACACCCCCCCCCCTTTTGCTTAAGTCTATTTGTTCTTGTTGCTTGGGCCTGCCCCTCATATTAACATACTAAAGCCCATTTAACTCTTTTTTTTATTTAAACTAATACTCTTTTTTTTTTTGCTATCACATTATATCTTTTTTATACAATTTATTTTGTTAAGAAAAACAATATATTGATTTTTGTACAAAAACTTTTCTTAATGTTTGAAAATTCTGGCAGCAGATACTCAATGTCACAGTGAAAGTTATGACACCGTATCTGACTTTCTATAAGACAGTAAATAAAAACAGTAAAGAACACAGTCAATTGTTTACCCAGTTCAGTGTGAAACAACACCTACTCTGGGGGCTACCACGCCAGGGAGGAAATCCACTATAAGAGATATTAATTCAGGAATAAACCAACCAGTTTATCTCCTTCACTTAAGACCTACCCAATGTAACTTCAATCTAAGTTCAACTTAAACCTGAGTTCCTACTCACTCCCCCTCAATCACAGCAGTGATACTTAAACAATTGACTAATGAAATAATGAAGACACTCTTCATAACATACACTTGATTATGCTTCACAGCTTTTTAATCAAGTAACAAAAACACTCGTGCTTCACAGCTTTGAGTGATACATAAACCTAACTTGACTTTGCTTCAAAGCTTTAGTCAAGAGACACAAACACTCTTGCTTCAAAGCTTTGAGTGATACAAAAACCCTTACAATCAAAACCTATTCCAAGTCACTTATCACAATGATACTTGCTTGGATTACAGCAGTTAAAACTATACAACTCCTAATTGATCTTCTGTCAAAGAGTTAAATTCCAATCAGCTTTCCTGTTGAATATATATATATATATATATATATATATATATATATATATATATATATATATATATATATATATATATATATATATATATATATATATATATATATATATATATATATATATATATATATATATATATGCAGTTGTTTCTTCAGTTAGGGCTTCCACGAAAAGCTAGGGTTAATTAGGGTTAACCTCAAGACTTGGTCACAAGACTTTATCAACCAGATTAGGGTTGAGCTAGGTTAACCTAAAGTCCACGTGAGATTCTGTTCTGGAAGGAATGAACCAACTTCCTGAAAAATCTCATAATTAACCAAACTGCATAACTGTTAGATCAGTACAGGATGTCTTAACATTTGTTATGACATCAGAATTCCTGTTTACTGATTTTGGTAGAAAGAATAAATGTGATCATTGCAAAATGCTCAGATACACACTCATAAACAGTAGTTATTGTATGCCATACTTTTTCTGCATAAAGTACCTAATGATCCAGAATGTTATGACATCAGTCATGACATTCACACACCTGGTTTTACCAAAAATAAATGCCAATAACTAAACACTTACAAACTCCCCCTTTGGCAGATTTTTGGCTAAAACCCCTAAGCAATCAGAGAATAGAGAGCAGCAGAATGAATATGACTGCAGAAAAAATATAATGTCTACCAAGTAATTAACACAAAATATCTCCCCCTCTTTAGCCACAAATAGGCCAAAGATACATGTACTTATATGTTATACAGTCATCCAAAATGAGTAATAAAAACAACAAATAAAATCTGAAAACACTTGCATCAACAGAAACCAGCATCAGGCTTGTCAACTCCACCAAACTTTAAGCACTGTCATCTTCAGAGGAGCTACTTTCTTCAGCATTGAGCTGATCTTCAGCAGCACCCTCTTCCCTTCTGTTTCCTTCAGTCTCCTCCTGTTCTAATCTGGCAATTAGGTTTTTTAGAGTCTTTTTCCTTGTCTCCAGCTCTTTGCAGGTCTCCTTCAGTACAGCTATAACATCAGATGTCTTGGACTGAGTTTTTACAGTTGATGTCTCAGCTGATGTCATGATAATGTCAGGAACATGAGATCCCTAAAATAGCTTGTAGTGTAACCCAAGAGCAGGAGCTCTTTTGCAAACAGTATCTCTTTCCACCAGGATGTCAGGGTACTGAGCAAGGACAATTCCACATAGGAGGGAGGGAAAGGCAATAGGGCCTTTGACAGCATAGCTTCCAGCATGTTTTAAAGTTTGATCAAAAATATACCTGCCATAGTCAAATTCAGTCCTGGTTCCAACAACATAAATGAATCTCCCCAATCCTGTAGAGATGGTTGATTTATGGTTTGTAGGGACCCAGTTGGCTGCACCAATCTTGTGCAGGATGGAAAATTTTATGCTTAGCTTGCTAGCATTCAGCTTGCCTTTTAAGGGCCATCACTTGACTTGTCTTGTTGTGATGGTTTAGCATACTTCATTGTCAGTAACTTCTAGTTCAGAGCAAGCCTCATTTGATCTTCCAAGGAATTTGTTAATTTCAGAGGGAGAGAAATTAACTTTTCTTCCTCTCACATAGACACATTCAAAGTCAGCTGACCTTCCATCAGCACATTCATCATACAAATTCACTATGAATTCCTTGACAAGATTTTCATAGCATTTTGTAAACTTTTCCACAGTCTTCATCAGTCCAGCAGCTTTGATTAGGTCCATGATTTCCTTACAATCCATGGCACCATTGTTTAGTTCTCTTTCCAAGGCTATTCTCTTCAAGCAATCATACTTCCATCTGTTGGCATTTTCAGGGTGGTGAAATGAAATGTTGTCAGTGGGGACTTCAGGAACTCTAGCCATTTTGCTGGAAGGGAGTTTCCTTCTGAGAGGAATGTCTTCAGCATCAATTTCAAATTCTGATTCCTCATCAGAATCAGAAGGTTCAGGTTCTTTCCTCTTCTTTGCTATTGGTTGTCTCACAGGCTTTGAGAGACTCCCAGCATGTACTCGGGCTTTCACCCTCCTTTTGGACTGTCCAGTCTTCACAGTTTCCACACCAGTCTTGCCTTCAGACCTGGTTTTCTTATCAGCAGGTTTCTCTTTGGTCAGACATTTTGCAGCATCCTGATTACCCTTTATGTTCATCATTCTCCTAGCTATGCTAGGGTTGATATTTGCAATTAGGTCATTGTCTGAGTATTCCTCATCCACATCAATAACAGGTGGTTCAACATTCTTCTCTGAAGGGTTCTGAATATCATCAAGGTTTTCAGATGATTTCTGAATGTTGTCATTTGGAGTCTCAACATTCTCAGAGACATCTGGATTTACTTCAACATTTGGGCTTGCTGATTCTTGATTTAATGGAACAGAAATCCCCGGTACAGAGTGGTTCTCACTTAAAATTCTTGTAACAAGCCTAGATATTGCTTGATGAACATAAGCTGAGCCTTCCCTGTTTGGTACAGAAGATGAAGGTTGAGAGGGATTACTGGATGAAGTAGCTTGAGACCTTCCTGCATGCCTTGTTCTCAGCTTTTTGACCTTGGAGGGGTTAGTTGCCATTTCTCTAAGAGGAGTAATCTCCAGGACTTCAGAATCCATGCATGATGTGATTGCCCGAGAATCTCGATCAGAGGATGAGGATGAAACGGTCGTCTTGGATGAGGATGATGTTTGAGACATTTTGATAGTCTTAGAAAACCAGTAGCAACTAGAAAGAAAACTTTGATTGAGAGAATGGGATTTGTTGCTGAGTTGAGAGAGGAAGGAGGCAAATGAGTGTCTATTCAACTTCTTAATAATTTTGAAAGAAATGGGAAAACATATGATTAACCCAATCAAAATAGACTTAACAAAAATAACTCCTTCAACCCTTGTTTTAAGCAAAATTAATTGCTACAAGTCCTCATGTTGGCAAATACCCAACTTGCCCCTCAAGTTTTCAAATTGATTTGCATCAAGTGCCTTGGTAAAAATGTCAGCCAGCTGTAGCTCAGTGGCAACATGTTCCAGTTTAATCGTCTTCTCTTCTACAAGGTCTCTGATAAAGTGATGTCTAATGTCAATATGCTTGGTCCTGCTATGCTGAATAGGGTTCTTGGAAATGTTGATTGTACTCAGATTGTCGCAGTACAATGTCATAACATCTTGTGTGACATTATACTCAGTAAGCATCTGTTTCATCCAGATCATTTGAGAACAGCTACTACCAGCTGCAATGTATTCAGCTTCAGCAGTAGAGAGAGACACACAGTTCTGTTTCTTGCTGAACCAAGAGACCAGATTATTTCCTAAGAAGAAACATCCTCCAGAGGTGCTTTTTCTATCATCAGCACTTCCAGCCCAATCAGCATCACAATAACCAGTCATAGTTGGTTCACAACCATGAGAGTACAGCAAGCCATAGTTGTAAGTTCCACTTACATACTTCAAAATTATCTTCACTTGGTTGATATGAATGACTTTAGGATCAGCTTGGTATCTTGCACAAACTCCAACTGCAAAAGCAATGTCAGGTCTGCTGGCTGTTAAGTACAACAGACTTCCTATCATGCTTCTGTACAGACTTTGGTCCACCTTAACCCCACTTGAATCTTTGGATAGCTTTAAATGAGTAGGTGCAGGAGTCCTTTTGTGACTGGCATTCTCCATACCAAACTTCTTGACAATGTTCTTTGCATACTTGCTTTGAGATAGAAAGATTAAGTCCTCCATCTGTGAGACTTGCAGTCCAAGAAAATAAGTCAGTTCTCCCATGAGACTCATTTCGAATTCAGCCTGCATCTGGTCATCAAAATGTTTCACCATTTGTTCTGACATTCCCCCAAACACTATGTCATCAACATATATTTGAGCTACCATTAACTTCCCTCCTTCATTTTTGACAAAGAGGGTTTTATCCAAGCCTCCTTTTCTGTATCCTTTGTCTGAGAGAAATTTTGTTAACCTGTCATACCATGCTCTAGGAGCTTGTTTCAGGCCATATAGAGCTTTCCTCAATTTGTAGACATGATTAGGGTGGTTTGGATCCACAAAACCTTTAGGCTGTTCCACATAAACTTCCTCATTTAAGTACCCATTTAGGAAGGCACTTTTTACATCCATCTAAAACAGCTTGAACTTCAGGAGACAAGCAATTCCCAATAGGAGTCTGATAGATTCCAGTCTGGCTACAGGGGCAAAGGTCTCATCAAAATCAACCCCTTCAACTTGAGTGTATCCTTGGGCAACAAGTCTTTCCTTATTCCTAGTGACAACTCCTTCAGCATCTGATTTGTTCTTGTATATCCATTTTGTGCCAATGATGTTTGTTCCCTCTGGTCTAGGAACTAACTCCCAAACTTCATGTTGCTTAAATTGGTTCAATTTATCTTGCATTGCACCAATCCAGTATTCATCAGTTAAAGCCTCCTTAACATTTCTTGGTTCAATTTTAGACACAAAGCAAGAGTTTGAGATGATTTCTCTAGATCTTGTAATGACTCCACTATTAGGATCCCCTATGATGAGCTCTTTAGGATGATCTTTCTGAATTCTGATGGAAGGGATTTTGCTAGCTTCCTTGGATTCAGAGTCTGCTGTAGTGGTGTTAGGAAGTTCATTATGTTGAGTTGGAGTCTCAAATAATGTCTCAACATTACAAGGGACATTTGTTTCTTCATGATAATCATCAACTATGACATTTATTAATTCCATCATGACTTTGGTCCTGGAATTGAATACCCTATAAGCTCTGCTGTTGGAGGAGTATCCTAGAAATATACCTTCATCACTTTTAGGGTCCAGCTTTCTCCTTTGTTCACGATCTGCCAGAATATAGCATTTGCTGCCAAATACATGGAAGTACTTCACAGTTGGCTTTCTTCCTTTCCAGAGTTCATAAATGGTGGATGAGGTTCCCTTTCTCAAAGTGACTCTGTTATGGACATAACAGGCTGTATTCATAGCTTCAGCCCAAAAATGAATAGGAAGTCTTTTGGCATGTATCATAGCTCTGGCAGATTCCTGTATGGTCCTATTTTTCCTTTCTACAACTCCATTTTGTTGAGGAGTTATAGGAGAAGAGAATTCATGACTAATTCCTTCTGAGGAACAGAACTCATTAAACTTACTGTTTTCAAATTCCTTGCCATGATCACTTCTGATTCTGACAATACACCCTTATTTTTCTCTTTGAATTCTTTTGCACAGTTCTTTAAAAACTTCAAATACATCAGATTTTTCCCTAATGAAGTTAATCCAGGTGAATCTGGAAAAATCATCCACAACAACATAGGCATATCTTTTTCCACCTAGACTTTCCACCTGCATTGGTCCCATCAGATCCATATGTAGAAGTTCTAGAACCTTAGAGGTGGTCAGATGTCTTGACTTTGGATGTGACATCCTAGTCTGCTTACCAACCTGACATTCACCACAAACTCTCCCTTCATCAATTTGCAGTCTTGGAATCCCTCTGACTGCCTCCATGGAGATAATCCTTTGCATTCCTCTTAGATGAAGATGGCCAAGTTTTTGGTGCCACAGTTTCACTTCTTTTTCTTCTTTGGCAATAGAACACACAGTGGAGTAATTCGTGTTCTCAAGCTCCCACAAGTAACAGTTGTCTTTAGATCTGACTCCTTTCATTACAACTTCTTGTTTTTCATTAGTTACAAGACATTCAGATTTTGAGAAGTTGACCTTGAATCCTAGATCACATAATTGACTGATACTAATGAGATTAGCAGTCAGGCCTTTTACCAATAGTACTTCATTTAGATTTGGAACTCCAGGGCAGTCTAAATTACCAACTCCTTTGATTTCTCCTCTAGCACCATCTCCAAAGGTCACATAACTAGTGGTGTGAGGTTTAACATTATTGAGAAGGTTCTTGATTCCAGTCATGTGCTTAGAACACCCACTGTTAAAGTACCAGTCTTCCTTTGCAGAGACTCTAAGGGAAGTGTGGGCTATCAGGGCAGTAGCCTTTTTCTTCCACTGTGGAGTATGTGGTACCTTGTTAGACTTAGGTTTGACACCAGGGTTCTGATTAGAGTATCCATACAATCTGAAGCAGAATGGCTTTATGTGACCAAACCTCCCACAATGATGACATCTCCATCTTTGGTACTTTTTCTTCATATTTCTCTGTTCCCGATGTTGAGTGTTATGTTGTGACATCTGCTTTGACATTTGTTTATCAGGCCTGATCTTCTTGTCTGCACCAGATTTCTTTGCTGCCACAAATCCTAGACCAAACTTGTTTCCCACATTTTGTCCAACCTGAAGGATTTCTTCCAATTTGTTAGTTCCATTTGTCAGCATCTTGACAGATTTGGTCACCTGGTTCAGTTTTGAGTTCAGCATTTGAACTTCCCCTTCTAGATGACTTATAGTTTCAATGTCTGCCCTTTTTTCAGCCTCCAACTTTATGATGAGTTTTGTTTGTTTCTCATTTTGCATACAGACTTCAGCACTTCTGATACATAATTTCCTATAAGTATCAGCCAGTTCTTCAAATGTCACTTCCTCATCCCTAGTGTCACTTTCAGAGGTACAAACACCAGTTAGTGCAGTAACTAGTTTGGCAGATTCTTCTTCAGAATTACTTTCTGAATCACAGTCAGACCAGGTAACAGGCATTCCTTTCTTTTGTTTCTTAAGAAAGGTAGGACATTCAGCTCGAATATGCCCATATCCTTCACAACCATGGCATTGAATTCCTCTGCCTTGATTTCCCTTCTCTTCAGACTTTGGTCTTCTGCTGGAGTCATAAGATCTGTTAATGTCAGAGGGGATGTTCTTAACATTTGACCTTGACTTTGGATCCATTTTCTTGATGAGTTTGTTGAATTGTCTTCCAAGCATGGCTATAGCTTCTGAAATATTTTCTTCTTCATCCTCCTTGTTTTCATCTTCAGTGTTGGATACAAGTGTTATGCTCTTGTTTTTCTTGTCAACATTGTCACTGATCCCCATCTCAAAAGTCTGAAGAGACCCAATGAGTTCATCCACCTTTAACTTGCTGATATCCTGGGCTTCCTCTATAGCAGTTACCTTCATTGCAAATCTTTTAGGCAAGGATCTGAGAATCTTTCTTACCAGTTTTTCTTCAGACATCTTTTCTCCCAATGCTCCTGAGGTGTTGGCAATCTCCAAGATGTTCATGTGAAACTCATGAATGGTTTCATCTTCCTTCATCCTTAGGTTCTCAAACTTGGTAGTTAGCATCTGAAGCCTTGACATTTTTACTTTGGATGTGCCCTCATGGGTAGTTTTGAGAGTGTCCCATACTTCCTTGGCCAGTTCACATTGATGTACTAATCTGAATATGTTTCTATCAATTCCATTGAACAAGTCATTTAAAGCTTTGGAATTACCCAGGGCTAACTCATCTTCTTCTTTGCTCCATTATTCCTCAGGCTTTAGACTGATTGTCCCATCTTTCTCAGTTATGGTGGGATGGTTCCATCCTTTGTCAGCAGCTCTCCAAGCCTTTTTGTCCAGTGATTTTAAGAAGGCAATCATACGAGGTTTCCAGTAGTCATAATTTGATCCATCCAGAATGGGTGGTCTGTTTCCAAAAACTCCTTCTTTGTCCATAGTTCCAGAAAGTGATATCCCTAGATCTCACCCAGTAATACAGGCAGGGTGCCTGCTCTGATGCCAATTGAAAATTCTGGCAGCAGATACTCAATGTCACAGTGAAAGTTATGACACCGTATCTGACTTTCTATAAGACAGTAAATAAAAACAGTAAAGAACACAGACAATTGTTTACCCAGTTCAGTGTGAAACAACACCTACTCTGGGGGCTACCAAGCCAGGGAGGAAATCCACTATAAGAGATATTAATTCAGGAATAAACCAACCAGTTTATCTCCTTCACTTAAGACCTACCCAATGCAACTTCAATCTAAGTTCAACTTAAACCTGAGTTTCTACTCACTCCCCCTCAATCACAGCAGTGATACTTAAACAATTGACTAATGAAATAATGAAGACACTCTTCAGAACATACACTTGATTATGCTTCACAGCTTTTTAATCAAGTAACACAAACACTCGTGCTTCACAGCTTTGAGTGATATATAAACCTAACTTGACTTTGCTTCAAAGCTTTAGTCAAGAGACACAAACACTCTTGCTTCAAAGCTTTGAGTGATACAAAAACCCTTACAATCAAAACCTATTCCAAGTCACTTATCACGATGATACTTGCTTGGATTACAGCAGTTAAAACTATACAGCTCCTAATTGATCTTCTGTCAAAGAGTTAAATTCCAATCAGCTTTCCTGTTGAATATATATATATATGCAGTTGTTTCTTCAGTTAGGGCTTCCACGAAAAGCTAGGGTTAACTAGGGTTAACCTCAAGACTTGGTCACAAGACTTTATCAACCAGATTAGGGTTGAGCTAGGTTAACCTAAAGTCCACGTGAGATTCTGTTCTGGAAGGAATGAACCAACTTCTTGAAAAATATCAGAATTAACCAAACTGCATAACTGTTAGATCAGTACAGGATGTCTTAACATTTGTTATGACATCAGAATTCCTGTTTACTGATTTTGGTAGAAAGAATAAATGTGATCATTGCAAAATGCTCAGATACACACTCATAAACAGTAGCTACTGTATGCCATACTTTTTCTGTATAAAGTACCTAATAATCCAGAATGTTATGACATCAGTCATGACATTCACACACCTGGTTTTACCAAAAATACATGCCAATAACTAAACACTTACAATGTTTATTATATTTTACAAGAAATATGTAAATATTAGATTTAATTAGGTTAATAGATTTTTGTCTTAAAACTCTTTTTAATAAATCTTTTTACATAAACTTTAAAACATTAACAAAATACATAAACAATAGATTTCTTTTATTAAGTTAATTTTTTCTTTTCATTAAAACTTTTGTTTATACTTAATTAACAAAAACACAAAAAAAATGATAATAATACTTAATAATACATTAGGTTAACATTTGCATCATTTGTAAATAATCACACTTTCACTAATACTTTTGATTTTCTTTTATCCTTATACTTAGTTATACTTTACATTGAGAATGCAATTCGATTTGGTTGTAAATATTATTTGGACACTACTATCCTGATAAGACTCATCCCCATTTGTAAATATTTGTACCCCCATCCCCAGATGCTTATTTGTAATAGCTTAGACTTTAAATTCCCGCAATTTATCGCTTTTCATATACTGTATAGTAACTAGGGTTTGTATGCGAAGATTAAAAATCAACCGCTAGATAACCTAATACAAGATAAAGGCATGAAAATCAATACACAATTCACACTTGCACCCCTAGGGTTCCTCCACTTGTTGCCTTCCAAAATGGGCCATGTTTGCATGTCAAGTACTTTGGTAAAACAAAAACAAATCAAATGATCATAGTCCCTCGATGACGCTATCAAGTTGCCTAAACAAAAATGATCATAGTCCCTCAAGCAAATTGCCAAAGACACTTGACACTATTGCATTCATGGTCTAAACAATGACCCACGCCCGTTCCGTTAACATCCTAACACAAGGTTGTTCACCAAATACAATGGTGAAACAATACTGTTAAAAGGGTTAAAACATGAGAAAGATCTTTGAGAAAATTTAGGGGTAGACAACTCTTAGTTACTTGATCAAACTTGCAAAACACACTTGCCTACTTTCAAAACACACTCCACAACACAACTTTCAAAACAACTTTAAAAAATATCGAAACATATTTTCAAAAAGACCAACACCTTTGTAAAACATTCGAGTAAAGAATTGTTACAACGGTTGCCTAGACAAGGCATCTTTTTCAAAATATTTTCAAAAACACACACACAAAGCATCATTTCAAACAATTGGAAATCAAGGCAAGTGATCTAAAACAAGTAACTAAGAGCCCATGGATAATCATGGATGAAAAGGATGCTAGCACCTTCCCTTTTCATAATCTACCCCCCGAACCCACGAAAACATCTCAAAGGTTTTTCCTGTGCTTTTTAACCTTTCCTTTAGGATAAAATAAAAAGTCGGTGGCGACTCTTGCTAAACCGAACAAGTGCGAATACAAACGCAAAACCTCAAGTCAGTTCTCCCACCGTATCACAATGATGAATATGAGATGTTAGAGACCGCTGTTAGAAATATGACAGTAGGATTAGTGACAATAATGATGTACAGTAGCAGAATAACAGTGTGGATTACTGTACTATTGATATACAGTTGAGTATTAGTGAGATGTTATTGACGAAGTTGTGTTCGATGATTTTGTGATAATAAATGATGTTTAATAAATTATTTTGATGTTATGAGATGTTGTTGTTTTGAGATGATTGAGATGTTGTTGTTTTGAGATGATTTAGATGTTGTTGTTTTGAGATGATTGAGATGTTGTTGTTTTTAGATGATTGAGATGTTGTTATTTCGAGATGTTAATTGAGATATTTTGAGATGATTTGAAATGTTGTTAACTTGGGTGTTGTTACTACATTCATGATGAGTCGCATACATTGCATTTTTTAGATGGAGCTTATGCTCGTTGAGATGGCCTGGATTGGCAAATTTCGAGATGAAGGCTATGCCTTGTTGATGCCTCTATTAATTGGAAGATTTTTGAGATGGGAGTTCTGCTCCAATGGTACCACATGCATTTGCATAGTCTGAGTCGCATTATATGATTGAATAATGAAGTGTATTTGATGTTGATGAATGAGTATATATGCTATAATTATTGTTGATTATGAGATGAGAAGTGGTGATATTATTGATCTAATTTAATATATTAATTATCATGCGCTTTATTATATTGTTAGATATCTCACCCCTTCTGTTTGAATGTTGCCCTTATGTTGGTAACGTGCAGGTAATCGAGAGTGAAGATTGTATACCTTCAATAGTTCGAGTCGGTGTCATTGCTCTGATATGTAACACTCGGGGGGATGAACGCTTGTTGATTTTTTATTGCTGATTTTCAGTTGTTGAATTTTAAATTTGATTATTATGAATATGAGATGTTTCGTAGTTTCTGTTTTGTTTAAAGATGTTATTGAGAATTCCACTGCGTAGTTGTTGAAATTATTTAATGAAATATGTCATGTTGATGGTTCATCCAATGTTTTGAAAATGTGTTATATATCCATGACGAATGCAATGAATTTGTTAGAAGAATTTGTGACGTCCCGATTCGTTTGTATGAATGAAATTTTATAACTCTGATTTATTTTGCATAATTTACTTGGAGTAGAATTGGGGTGTTACATGCTAGAATATGTACTATGGGCAGCTTTTAAGGGGGAGAAAAATATGTGTTAATCGTTGATTACCTTAAAAGAGAGAGAGAATATTTATGTTGGACTATCATGAAGAAGTCATATTGTTGATGTTGTGACATCATAATTGAAGAGAGTGAAGACTGAAGACTGTCAAATGTGTGAAGACTATAGATTATGGTTGCTCTGATGTTTTATTTTTATGGTTGATGCTAAATGTATTGTTTGTTTGGCCTTTTCCTTTGATTTGTGTTCTTATTTGTATGCAAAGGTTATGTAAATTAGTTTTGGCCAAAATAAGCCAAATGGGAAGATTGTTAATTCTCTGTTGGTTGACATTATGTTTGGTAAAACTAATATAACAATAATATATTAAATAGGATGTGATTACTTGCTATGAAGAACGGGTTAAACAAGAAATCATATTTATGAAGAACATGTTGAGTTGAAATGTTTTAACATCTAGAGCAACATATCGGATAAGATGTCCTATGCAGGATCATACGACATCACGCCTGAGTTGGGCTAGATTGTTGGATACAGATGCAGAATATTCTGGGAATATAATGCAATTCTATGTGGCGCTGAGTTGTAGGCCTGGAAGATTCAATCAGAATTCAAGAGGAAAATATATTTTCTAAATAAGGAGACTTTTTATGAAAGATTTGATTGAAGGCCTATTTTGTTGTAGAATCTTCTGCAGATTGTAACAGTTGATATGCTGTGATTTGAAGCCCAAATTCAGTTAGGAGATAGATTATAAATAGAAGCATTTTAACATAGAAAAATGTGCCAACCAAAAATGTAATATTATTAGGGCTGAGTCTGTACCACTCTCTAGGAGAGTTGATTGTGTGTTCCACTCAGTTGTGAGTTGGACTGATGTTATAGAGTTGTAGTCTCTATTATTGTTCTCCTCAAAGCTGTGAAGAAAGAGTGAGTATTATTTTTGGAGAAAGCTTTTAAGTAACTCTAAGTATTGTTCTTAGTCAAGAGTCTTGGCTAGGTATTGTCATGAAAGTGTGTATTCTAGTTTTGCATCATTTAAGTGTGTCTTCCTATTTTATCCAATCGTTGTCTGTGATTGATGAGGGATTGAGGGGGACTCATATTTAGGTGAGTCTTAGGTAAAAAGTATAGCACGAATATTGATTAAGTGAGAAATTATAAACGGAGAGTTTAACTTCGAATTGATACTATTATAGTGGACTTTATCTCTGACTTGGTATGTCCCAGAATAGGAGGACTACTCTGAACTGAGTTAACAATTCTGGTGTGTTGTTTATATTTTTCAGTGCTGTTTTGCATGTTTTATACCTTGACATTGTGTTTTATTCAGATCAGATGTCTCGATATGTCATAGGACATCTGAAGTCTGATATACCAGAATTTCACATTTAAATGTCTTTTTCGTTTCAGAGAGCAAGTATGTTTATCGGCGCCAACAGTTTTAATGTCATGTCTGAAACAAGTTCCCTCTCATTTGAAAAAGATAACATACAGTGGAATGACCGACTATCTTGTTAGTCAAAACATGATTATGTATACTAGAAATCACATTAAATTTTCATGTGTCATCTGCCATACAGTATCACACAATTTAAATGAACACTCATATTTTTTCAATCCAATGACATCTCGTTTTAACTTCCTAATTTGTGGTTGGTATGTCCCACTTTTTTCGCATCTCACTGTTTCATTTCGACCGGTTTAACATTCACTCACAATAACTTTGAGAAACATATCCGGATGCATCATATCTAATACCACCAATAACAAAAAAATAGTATTAAAACACAAACTATCAGGAAATTTAAAGATGCATATTCAGACCACACCGAACTTCGTCTGGAGATGCATATCCGAATTCCAACATTCATTTTTTCAATCCACGAAGCACATTAATACAAAAATGAGGGATGAAATGGATGGACATTTTTTGATCCATTTGATGTGATAAAATACAATAATGATGTTTTAGTGTTGAAAAATTGATTGAGAATGAGATAATTTTTTTAAGAGTTTTGAAATGGAGTCTATTTTCAGCACGAATATGAAGATCATGCAAGATGTTGTTTTATCTAATTTCTCGCTTGACATTTTCGAATATACATCTTCAAAAACATCATTGAGTTGTTGATTAAACCAACTCAATGAATAAAAACATCATAAATGAATACTGGGGGTATTTTGAAGATATATCTTTGGATCATATTTTATTTAAAATGAGGCAGATCTCATAAAAATGAAGTTTGATGTAATTTTGGATGTGTCAGGAGAAAGACATTTTCGGGTTTCCAAAAGATATGGGACGTATGATATTTTCAAATTTCCAAAAGGTACGGGACGCACTCTTAAGCTTAAGGATGGTAAGAGCATTCCCTGTCAAGAGCAACCCCTATATATCCAATATAGAATCCAATATGTCCTACCATTCTGGATGCCTATAAGCAGCCACAAGCAAAATATCTAAATTTCAAAGATATGTCATGAACAAATGAAAGGAAAAAATAAATTCAGTTCGTTCAACTGAAAACCATGTCCTACATGCATTCACAACCATTTTATGCTTTACAGAGATTAATTTTCATCATCATCACTAACATACATACAATCTACTGTTTCAACAACAAACACGTTAGCTTGTTCTAAGCATCTAGTCTAGATACAAATGCAAAGACCAACAAAACATTGATGGCGGAAACTGATAATTCACTAGGGAGGAAATTAATAACGCTAGCATTGCTCCCTAGGGATATTGATAAGAATCATCCTCCATGTTTAGATAATCTTCTATAGAAGTTGTTAACAATTTTTCTTCACTCGTACTCGCAAGTTCAGCCTGCAAAAAAGTTGCCGTTGTAACACAAAAGAATGACACTCTAAAGTCAAAATGGTTTATAGATCTTCATGGTTACTTCTGACTCACGCTATAAAATGCCCTATGAAAGCCTCATGCATAACAGTAGTATTTAACTAACTAGTGAGTTTGGTGTGTATATATAAATGATGGATAACCTGATAGTAGAAACCTTATTGCATGTAAATTTTAACTGCCAAAATATTAATCAATATTTCATTATGTAGCTTTGGAGACTAACTGACCTTGGCTTGACGGTACTTCTCAAGCATGCGATGATATTGATCACGAGCATCACGAGATTTGACCATGGACAGCACCCTTGAGACAGCCTCTTTGATTTCAACATCTACTTTCTGTTTTCTGAACACCTTGAGAATATCTTCATCTTCATTTTCTTTAATCTCCATCTCGGGTTTGAAACCTCGTAAGCCAACTCCTTTTCTACGCCATCTTAGCACAACCTTATCCAAGATTCCAACCGCCCATAATACTCTGTAATGCTTCCTAACTTGGTAACCCCTCACATGAGCCTGTCGAAATAAATTAGAAATAACTGAGGCTTGACAATAATGCAGTTGAATGTAGTTTATTTGTCATAGAATCTAGAAGTGCTACTTAATATATACAAATAAGAATAGTATCTCTATAGAGCTCTGATTATTTCTTTTTTTTTGGGTCAAACTATAAAGCTAACATCAATTACCTGTATCTTCACTACTTTTTGGCGCAATGATAAGAAATCTCTGCGACCTTTCCAACCTCGATATTTTTTCTGAATCGATAATGCAGCTGAATTATGTTCATGCGAGTTCCGAAAGGCAAGTTTTGACAAAGCGTAAAGCTCTGGCATGTCTTCAATGCTATTAGCATTGATATCATGTCCACTCATAACACCAACTGCTTCTTTTACTCTCCGTTTTCTAAATGAATGTGAACGAAAAGCAGCTTGTATCCGTGCAGCTGCCTGAGTTGTATTTCTTACAGCAGCTAACGAATCTTTGAGTGAGGCCCGGTCCTCACTGAAAGCAATATTTTCCTTGGAGACATTACTAACAGTTAAATCTGCTTGAAGCTCCGCAGAACTTTTCGATAGCTCACTCTCTTCAAGTGTAAGAGATGACAGGTGGCTTGTTATAGCTACCTCTGAAAGATACCCTGCCAGTCCTTTATGCCCACTGCTGGCTGCAATTGATGCTGCAGTTTTACCAATTGGATCTTGTGCACTAGGATCTGTCACTGCTCCAGCAGATGCACCAGACGCTATAAGCGACGCAACCGTTTTTTCTCTGTATGGAATAACGAACACTTCAGTCAAAAAACATAAAGAATACTTTAGAACGGATCCACTAAATCGTGAAAGTGTCTTCTCAATAAATAAGGCTTTTATGGATTATTCTTGATACAATCATCAGTTTCGGAAGATGACTGGATGAACCAATATTTTTGTTTATTGAAAAATAAAACGATGCATTTTATTTGATTCATTAGGAAGGAATCATATAAATATTTAGCGATGAATGAACGATGTTCAGATGATTTCCTATATGAGAAATATTTGAAGTTTTCCATTACCTTCCAAAACGTGCAGCCCAATGAAGGGCAGTCCACCCGTTGACATCGCGGAAATTTATATTCACACCACAACTGAGAATAGGGTTCAAGGCCCACTCAAAACCCAACCCAGCAACCATGTGAATAATCCCCTGTTCTTTCTTGGACAACGAACAGCCTGTTTCTTCATCTACTTTCCGGGATCTGCACGTAAGCCACAGCTGTAGCTTATCCTTTAGAAGCTCTTCAAGAAGCCAATTGGCAGTACTAGAAGAATTTCCATTGCCAAATAGAAGAGCGTCTATAATATGGCTCCATGAATCATCATCAGCTTTCTGTTTTATGAAAATTCCCGATTCATTGTTATCATCCATTACAGGTGACGCAGAAAGGAGCACCTGCCCAAATCTAACTAGTAATAACAGCTCTTCTGGAGTTCTAGTGGCTTCTATTTCCAACGGACTACATTTGATGCAACTCTTGGTGTTATCACGATACTCAAACTCTCTTACTTCACTGCATGACTCTCGGTTTCCAGAAGTAATACACAAAGTAACATTTCCAGGAATGTGAGAAGGAACTTCACAACACATTACACCATCCTGAATTATCTCAAGAGGAACTTCAACATCACCAAGCATACAGGCCCAGGCAGAATCAGAGGGATGACAAAGAAAAGATCCAATAATGAAAACCTGTGCACAGCACATGGGGCTTTTGGAATCAAATCAGGAAAGCATCAATAAGATCAAATCATTTAAAGACAAGAAAGTTAGAGCAAAAGAGAAGCTATATGCTCTTTCAATGTTTAGATGTTCAGAGATACCGCTAGTTATAAATGATAGTGTAAGGCATGCAAGCAATAAGCCTTGAAAGGCACAAACCTTTGTAGTCTCAGAGGCATAACCCCATTCTGGGGAGACTGCCTTAATAGTAAATTTCTGTTTTTGAGAAACGGTTAAGCTTGAACCTGCATCATGAGATGCTCCACTTTGGCTTTGGTCAAACAATGGTGCATAGTAGCCAGAACGAGTATCTCGTGTTTCTACCAGAGAAGAAAATGGAGGAAGTGTGGCTCCACCAACACCTTGAGGTAGTGAGAAAACAGCTGGTGACATATGAGGCACATTAGAGGTGGAAGGAACTCCAAAATAAGCCAAAAAATAACTGTTAAATTGATAAGGTGAAAGTAAATCATACAGTTTCCAGCAATATCAGTGTCGAAATTTGTCCAACAAGAGTTTTCCCGGTTCGTAACTGATTCCCTTATTGAAGAAGATTGTGAGCTCTCTTGCTTTAAGTATCAAATTTTAAGAATTGAAGAAACACACGAAAGAGTATTATTTCAACATCTGAGCGAACATTAATTGGTTAATGATACAAATTTTTTAAATATGTTCTAGCGATACATACATTTCCAGCTGGCAAGTATACATTTTTCCAAGATAAAGCCCTTTCATTTCCATCAGGGAAATCACGGTCTAGTAATTCACGGTAACTTTCACCACTATCACCTACAAAAATATACACCACTTTTAGCATTTTTAATTTTAAGGAGGAGGAGAAAACAAGCTCCAAACAGCTAAAACTCACTTGAAATTCAAATTTTGAAAGAATAGGTGATTTACAGTGGACAAGTAACTAACTAGCTTTAGGAGAAAATTCAAGTAAAGTCAAAACCACAATAACTTCATAAGCAAACCTTTAGCAAATAATGCAGTCCAATCATGCTGAATGGGCCAAACTGAAGTTAAAGTACGTAGTTTACGTGATTGGGCTGATTTTGAGCCTAAAACCCATTGTTTAAGCATGTTATGTGGCTTTTTTTGTAGTTTCCTTGTTTAATCAGAGGTTCTAAGGGGATTTACAGGGCACGGTATCAGCGAAAAAACTCCTTTCAAGCATGTCATTGTCACCGTTGGGGCTTACCTGATATAGCCTATTTTAAGCCTAAAATCCATTGTTTAAGCATGAGTTGTGTCCTTTTATTTGTATTTTTCTTGAACTTTTTTGTTACCTTTAGTATTTTCCTCGTCTAATTTGGATCCTAATTCGGGTAAGTTGCCATCACTCACCATCCTATAATCATGTTACATTATGTTCTTTGCAGCATCTTTTTCAACAATATCAAGCCTTTTCTCTCAAACTTATGGCTATGATAGCTGTTAAGAACTTAATCTAATCAGCCATGCTACAAGTTCCACTCAACCACTACAGACAACTATCTGTGCTGGGGAAAGATGTCACAAGCATCGGTTAAACAATTAAAAGACAGGCATCTATAAGAGAGCATATACACTAAAACACCATATAGATTGAGAACCCAGACATTGCACTGATTTAAAGCATGTATACATTTTGAAAAGCTCAAGTTTTTTATATTACCTTTCCTTCCATTATATCCGTCATATAACAGCCCCTGACTATCTGGTCCAGAGAGAGAAGCAGATTCTTGTTGCTTGTAGATCACCCCTTGTTGGTTCTGTGGTTTTGAATCACGGGTAGCTTCATTCTCTTTGTAAAAGGGAACAATTTCTTCAAAGCTTTCATCATTCAAACTTAACTGTTCCTCCAATCGGCGCAAAGCTTGAGTAATCTTAAGTTCAGTTGAGGTTCCTGATTCTGCTTCCATTCCTTCTGAGTGACCCATTCCATTGTTCAAAATGAATATATCAGAGGTAACTTCTGCAGGTCCAGGACTGGAGAAACTCTGATTAGGTCCATAGGAATCTTCAACAATGGACGTTGAACCTCGATTCTGAGTATTATATGACCTAGGACTCTGACTGAATGCAGAAGAGGAACCCGGTGACAATTGTGTGCCAGGTCCAGAAATGAGCCTTCCCTGCAACATGTGAGTGCAAACAGTAATGTGGAAACCATAGCTGTCCACAAGTATCCTACTATTGCTAAGAACATGTAATGTAGAAGAACATAATATGATCAAACAACTGCCATAGAGGAACGAACTTAAAGAAGTAATATAAACAGCTTATGGATTATTACAGGAGTAATTTACAAAATTTTATCACATAAGAGTATGGAAAATAGTTGATATTTCACAAAAACAAGAAAAATAACTAAATTCGTAAAATTTCAAAGGCAAACAGTGCAAAAGGATGAAGTCTTAAACTGTAATATATCTAATCAGGAACACGGTAAAAAAAAATTAACTATCTTGCAAAAGAACTCCTTTCCCTAGTTTCTCTTGAGTGACGCTATAAAAATTACTAAGTACTGTTTCAATGCTTATCTGAAATCATGTTCTGAAGACTCACCTCGCCTGTGTCTCTGTAATGAACGAGAACAATATGGTCGAATTCCCTGCCATGAAACAACAACACAAGTGATTATGGACAACAACTGCTACAATAACATATAGATGATCAAATCATGTAGGTTGAAGGTTGAATTCGTTTCAAAACTCTAATTTTTGCAATTCATTTAATATTTAGTTACCTTCATTACATGCTTTTACCAAAAATTGCATGCTCTTCATTTTAAAGGATATACAAAATGTGATAATAAACTTGATAGTATGCGGGATAAGCCACTATGTAACAGCAAAAAATTACTCACGAGTCTAACATCCAATAGCTCCGCCTCTGGAAATTAGGGTTCAGTTCTCCATGTGCATAGTAACAATTTATGGCTTCAACATTTCCAACCTAGTCATGTAGATTTTTATGATTGTTCAAAGTGAAATGAAAAGTAAAAAATCAATATGTGGAATACCATTACATAACAATTGTTGGCCAAAAGTTATCAATATAGCCATAGCAATTAGCAAGTTAATTATGTTTTGAAAACAGGCTAAAATAGTATCACAAGCATGACCATCTTATAAGCATAAGAGCATAAACACTGTTAATGCACCTTCAGTCGTTCGTGGGCTTCTCCGACAGCTCTTCCATCTCTTTTCTTTCGCCAAGCATGACCATCTTTACGGAAGAAACGTAGTACTCTTCTGTTAAACAGAAATAGGGAACCACCTGTTTAGGAGACCAGTTGATAATGTTAAACATGCAGAAGCAACTAAAGTCATTCTAAAGAAATAAACACGAACTTATGAAATGAAATTGACAAGAAATGGAACAACAGAAGACTCTACTATACGAATCTATTCTTCTTAACAGTCTATTATATGAATTTATCTACTAACATAATCAATTTTGAGACTATTTGAGAAACCTTATGGAAACAGCTTATGAGTTGTCTGTATAAGAAAACAATTCGACTTTATTTTATCGTTTGTCATAGAAATAACTTATACATGAGCATTTGTATGATAAACACTTATGCTGTATGCGTCTAAGTTTTTATCCAAACAGGGCTTTAGTGTAATGTCTCTAGTGAATTCATCTTATATATGAGTAACAATCTACAAGGCTATATAAACTAACACCAAATAATTACTCATAATCCATGAAGCAGAGGCTCTGACGCAGACACTAGACATGTCGTACGGGTGTCACTGTGAGGCACTGACACGTGTCAAATACAAAAACACGCTTAATCTTAGAGATGTCCGTGTTTTATAGCTCCTAACTAACAACTAACAGTTTAAGGACTTTAATACAGTAAGAGTAAAAGGCATCAATTTTGTAATTTCTATCCTCAAGTGGATAAAGAGAACAGAAACATTACTTGTTGGCTGTTGCGGCGGCTCTTGAGTGAACTGGTACTTTTCATTATTCTGTAAAATGTACATGACTTCGGCAGGCTTCAACCATCTCCTTTGAGCTTCTTGATACAAATCATTGATATCATATTCGTAACCTGAGAGAACAATGATAAATAAGTCAAACTATCCTATCAATTAATCCAAACTCCAATGATATTAGTTAGAAGCAGAATGTGTAAAAGAGAGCAAAAGAATTGAAATAAAAGCAAAATGCAAGACATAGACAGATACATGCGAATCATGATGTGATTAACAAAACAAAACCGTGATGGTCCCCAATTCAAAGTAAAAAAAAAAAAAAAAAGACAAAGCATCATGTGATTTGGTTCAGTTCAACTACCGAATCTAAAAAATCAAACCAAGTCAAAATTCATTCTCACCAAATCAACCTGTAAAATTCAAACACAAAGTAAACATGTTTACCAGATGCCATGATATAATTGAATCTGGATGATCAAGTTGGGTTAAGACGGAGCCAGAAAATCGAAAGAAAAACAAAAAGGTTAAAGAAATAAAATAGAAGAATTTTGAAGGTTAAGGTGTTGAGTGTTTAGATAGATAATAATAGTAAGAAACAACAACTGGGCGACAACGACCGAGTAAAGATTAAGACCAACAATAGTTGTATAATTTTATTTAGTATTTTAGATTCATGTTTGCTTTATAGTACTGTATCATGTATGCCGTTGTTTTTGTCTTGCTTTTCTTCGTCGGTTTTGTTCTTTCCATTTTACTCGTGTAACATATTTTCATTTAATAAAAGTTGTAGTAGAAAGGAAATTGCTGATACTGCAAACTAATTTTACACTGTAAAGATATGTATTACAAAAAGAAAGATTGTTTAAATGATTTTTTCATTAGAAAATCATTTATACCAATATTTTTATTTAAAGCTTTTTGATAGTGTCTTTTAAAAAATACATGATATTTTTGAAACTATTTTTTTAGAAAAGGTGATAAATGAGTTTTAAATTGAAAACTCTTTTTTAGTGATGAGTATGAATGAATGTTATTTACAATGAACCTTGTAACTTTATATACAGCTAGGATGGGTGGGCTAGAATTAAGTTAAATTGATTTAAATTATAGGAAAAAACTTCTTGTCATCCCAAGTTGAACCAGACACCCCACAAATGGGTTGTGATAAGAGACGTTAAAATGTCGAATGATTATAGAGTTTGGGCTTTAAAAATTATAGTTTATATTTTGGTAATTTTTTTTCTCATCCTTGTTGTGTGAATCGCACATATAAAAATCCAAAAATACTATTGAAAATTTTTGAAGAAGTATTTCCGAACACATCTATTAGTCTATTTTTGTCAAAATTTAGTTCGGAGATGCATCTGTGAATATCTCTGAGATTTATTCGGAGATGCATCTCCGAAAACATTCATGAACTGACTTTTTCAAAGTTTTTCAATGAGAATTATCATTTATTCATTCAGTGAAATTTTCGAAAATACATCTCCGAAATCAAGCGGGAAATTGAAAATATCACCACCTTGCATGATCATCCCTCTCATACCTCATTCATCCTCCATAACTCAAAACCCTTAAAAAAACTTTCATTCTCAATCAATTTAAGGTAGAGTTCACTCATTTCATCATGCATTGCTTGCATTAATCTTGTTTTTTAGATGAAATAATGTATGTTGAGTCTGGAGACGCATCTCCAAATTTACCTGCTACCAGTTTCTGAGATGCATCTCTGAATTTGTCTATTCCTGTAATTTTTTTACATTTTTTTGTTTTGGTTCGAATTAGGTATGGTGCACCCAGATATGTTTTCCAAAGTTGTTGTAAGTATCGATGCAAAACCTGATGAAGTGAAGGAATATATTAAATTGGATGAGGTGAATGACAGTGTTAAATCGGATGAGGTGGAGGACAATGTTGGACCGGTTGATGTCGGGATAGATGTTGGCCAACACTTTGCAAATGAATAATTGTTTACTTCTCATGAACATATGCTTGAATGGATTCGCATGGTGGTCGGGAAATTGGGGTTTGACATTGTAATAGAAGGTCCGATAATGGTTCTAGATGAAGGCGAACATTGTTAGAACAAGATTGGTTCTGATCATATCTCAGAGTTTTGATGATAACAATAAATTATATTTTATATATTTGATACTCTGATGAACGTATTTAACTGTTTCAGATAATGTTCTTACAGAAGCATCTTGAAGTGATGAGCTGAAAATAAATGAAGAAGTTCTTTGATGAAAGAGCTATTTGTTTTAAGCATAAGTACTGATGCTGATGTTGTCTCTGATAATGTTCTGACAGAAGTATCTTGATGTGCTGAGCTGAAAATATATGAAGAAGCTCTTTTGATGAAAGAACCTTTTGCTTTAACGCAAGTGCTGATGCTGATGCTAAATCTGGTAAGATAATTAGTTTATTACATCTTCTAACGCTTAGCAAGTTTCTGTGTAAACTATGTTTTAGAAGATATTTGAAAGCAAGTGTTGTTCATAAGATATTTGAAAGCAAGTGTTGTTCAGAAGATATTTGAAAGCAAGTGTTGTTCAGAAGATATTTGAAAGCAAAGCGTTGTTTAGAAGATATGCAAGCATGTTCTGAATCAAGACGTGAAGCCAAGTTCTGAATGAATATAGAAGCCAACAAGTCTGTCAAGCTTCCGGAAACATGTTCTTACAAGTGTCATTTTCTCATTTAATGCAAAGAAGGCTACATGCACTCAAGTGTCTACGCTAGTGCATTGGAAAATGGAATAGTGCAAGAAAACACGCAAACATTTAATGCTCTCCATTTGAAGGCAGCAACGGTCATGTTTCTTCATGCTATATAGAAGAACATTAATTGCAAGCCAACTAACGCTTGAACGCTCAACTGCTCAACCAAAATACTGAAAGATTGAACAACTGAAGTTCTGAATAAAATTGAACTATTTCAAAAGAAGCTAAAGCTACGTGAAAAATTCTGGGCTCACAAATTCATTATTCATACACTTTGTGCTATAATATTCTTAGTGAAAAATCACAGTTGTGATATAGCTTTCTTAGAAGCAAACTTTGTTTCACTATCTGTAAAGATTTATATCTTATAATTGTTCCTTGAGAGACTAAGGTTGGTCAGATTTCTCAAGTAGACTAGGACTAGTTTGAGTCTTAGTGGTGTTAGTCACTTGTAAGTTTACTTGTGCATTGTTAGTCACAACAGTTGTTGTGTGATCGTAATCAGTTGATTATAGTGGATTAAGTCCTTGTTGAGAAAGGCGAAACCACCTTGGCGGGTGGACTGGAGTAGTTTGAGTTTAAACGAACCAGGATTAAAAATAACCTTGTCTTTCCTTTATTGTTGTGCCTTTAAGAAAAAGAAAAAGAGAAACTTATTCACCCCTCCCCCCCCCCATTCTAAGTGTTTTCTCCACCTTCAATTGGTATGAGAGCTTGACTCTGAGTTCAACAGTTAACCGTGTCAGGAAAAGATCCAGAAGAAAACACAATGGCAAATGAACAAAACAACAATAACTACACCAGACCTCCAATGTTTGATGGAGAAGATTTTGATTATTAGAAAGATAGACTAGAAAGTTTCTTTCTAGGTCATGATAGTGATTTATGGGATATAGTCTTGGATGGTTACACACATCCTACTGACTCAGAAGGAAATATGATTGATAGGAAAAATATGGATAGACAACAAAAAGCTGATTTCAAAAATCATCATAGAGCTAGAAATATTTTTCTAAATGCTATCTCTAAAGTGGAATATGAAAAGATTACAAATAGATATACTGCACATGATATGTTTGAGTCTCTTAAAATGACTCATGAAGGAAACGCTCAAGTGAAGGAGTCTAAAGCTCTGGCTCTCGTTCAGAAGTATGAAGCCTTCAAGATGAAAGAAAGTGAATCTATAGAAGATATGTTCTCAAGATTCCAAACTCTGATTGCTGACTTGAGAGTTCTGAACAAGGGATATTCTAAGGAAGATCACGTTAAGAAGATCATTAGAAGCTTACCCAGAAGATGGGCACCTATGGTCACTGCTTTCAAAGTTTCAAAAGATCTAAACAACGTGTCTCTTGAAGAACTCATCAGTGCTCTCAGAAGTCATGAGATAGAACTTGATGAGCACGAGCCTCAAGAGAAAGGTAAGTCAATTTCCCTTAAATCAATTATAAAATATGAAACTAAAGCTTTTCAGGGTAAAGAAGAAAACTCTGAAGAATCTGCTTCAGAAGAAGATGAACTATCTTTGCTCTCCAGAAGGATCAATCAGCTATGGAAGCACAAGTAGAAGAATTTCAGAAACTCCAGAAGAACAGGAAATGACTCTGAACAATCCTATGGACATAGAATATTAAGTAACAGAATCATTACCTGGAATATTTTTTTTGAATAACCAAGTATTAAAAAAAATTTCACAAATAACCGCGTTTCGAAAAAATTACGCAAATAACTATGTTTCAGATGACTCCTCAAAGGAGGAGCCATCTCACTTGGCGCCTACACCCATTATTTAAGGGGAGGCGCCATCTCACTTGGCGCCTATGTGCTTAGGGCATGCCCTAAGCCAAGTGATATGGCGCCTAAGTGCAATTCTAGGGCAAAATTTGCTTCTTTTTTTTTTCTTCGGTGCGGTGCATTGCGTATTGGATACAGGATCAACAAAATAGACTTTTTATTATAAAAAAAATTACATCCAAATGTATTACATTAAAAAAACAGATAAAAAAATAGGAAAAAAAAAACAGATAAATCAGTGATCCCCCGGAACCCGGTAATGACCCCTGGTTCCGCATCCCCGTCCTCGCCTTTCCCGTGCTGGGTGTCATCGCGTTTCCTGTTGTGGCAGGGTCGATGGCCCAGTGAAGTCAATGCGTTCCGGATCCATAAAATCAGCCAGATCTCCATATCTAGAAGATCCACTTTTGTACAATCGGTTACCCATACCCTCAAAGTTTGGTCGTGTTGGCGGTGGGTGGGGTTCCATGGTGAGTTTGCAGCATTGATCGTCTGAGTATGGTGGGTAGAAAGGAAATGGATCTTGGGGTGTTTGGTATTGAGGATGTTGGGTGGTTTGGTGATACTGTGGTTGATGGTAGGCTGGGTCGGTTTGTTCGTAATCTTCCGACATTCCCAGATCAGGGCTAAGGCTGGATGTTGAGGGGCCCATATTGGGATATACAGAAGACTGAAATTGTGTGTGTGGGGTATGCATGTGTGTTGGTATTGTGGTTGGGTGTGAGGCATATGGGGGTATTGGTACTGAGGTGGTGATTGTGGTTGGTTGTGGGGCATTTGAGTATAATTGTGTTGTGGTGGGGACTGTGGTTGGGTGTTTGTGGTTCTGTTTCTTCTGGGGGGTTGGTGGGGGGTTGATATGTTTTGGGTTTATTGTTGGGGAAACGAGGGTTGGGTCCATTGTGTGCGTGGGTCAACCAAGTACCTTGGATGAGACACGTGCATTTCAAGGTTACTAACCGACCTGTACCAAGATAAATATTGATTCGTGTGTCGCATATTACCATGATTAAGGAAAACCGGGAATTGTAAGACATATCGGTGACGCCTCTGCCACATCTTACACCATTTCGGAGCAAAGTCTTTTCAGTTGGTAAGACCCCACTGGGCGTCGACCCTTTTGAGATGCCATGGGGACAAACAAGTTGGATCACTTGGTATCTCTTGATGCATTCCGAACTGCATCTTCACACGGTCGTTGTGGTGCATCTCCACAATGTTGAACTGAATGATTGCAGTCTTCGCGGTCCAAATTGCTGCATCCTCGGGGTTTGGTTCAGGGCCCAAACCCAAATATGGTCTCCAGACGAACTGCGAAAAAATTTAAATCAGGTTAACGAAAACGTAATATATAAATAATTTAAATGAAGAAAAGTTTAAAGGTACGACGTACATCATCCGGGCCTAAGTGATCCAACAGATTGCAGTATAGTGCGACATTGAATCTTGGATTCTTGCCGTAATCCATACCCCTCACGCAATACCTAAAGGAAATGAAAAAAAAATTATTTTTAGCATATATTTGGTAAAGAGATGAATAGTAATAAATGATATAACTTGATGACTTACTTTGTTGCGTACGGGAAAACGAAAGTGTTGTTGTTGACGGGGTTTAAGGACTCCATCCTCCACCAACCCCAGGCTTGTAGTAAAAAAGCGCACCCATAAAATGTACATTTTTCCTTGACTGCATTTTTGCACAAGGAACTGTATAGGTGGTCTAAAACTGCAGAACCCCAACTATACTTTCTTGTTTTTTCAAAATCTCTAAGTAAATGTAAATACATAAAATTTACACTATTTCCCATACTTTCGGGAAATAAAAAGGTACCAAATAGTATCATAAGATAAGTTATGGCTTTTACTACCCTGTCTTGCTCGGAGGAATTTTCGTTTAATTCAAAAACTTGCATAATGACTTTTAAGCTCAGTGAGTAGTATTCCCTGACCTCTCGCACCACCACCTTCAACCATATCCCTGCCCAACAATTCTTCACACTGAGAATTGGGTTGTTGAACAGACCCGTTCACGGCCTTACCGTCGACAGGGAGACCTAGTAACATGTACACATCCTCTAGCGTGACGGTACATTCACCTATTGGTAGGTGAAATGTATGGGTCTCTGGTCTCCACCTTTCCAACATTGCAAGAATGAACTTTGAATCAATTGTGCAGTTGGAGATCTTTATAACATGTCTGAAACCTGTGTATTCCAGATATGGTACGATAAATGGGTAGGGAGCCAGGTAGTTGTGAGACCGGATTCTGAATCTTTTGGTATCCTGAGTTAATAATGTAAAAGATGTAAGATTAAGTAAGATGAACATAGCATTACCTTAAGTATAAATAATGTATAACCAAATTAGAAACTTACAAATGCGGCAATGTTTTCCCTTGTGCCTCTGTGAGAATCACCCATTGTTAGAAGATCCATTGTTTAAAATGCTTGAGATTATGAAAGACTTAGAAAGTGTAAGAGATTATGAAAGACTTAGAAAATGTAAGAGATTATGAAAGACACAGAAAGTGTAAGAGGTTATGAAAGACTTCGTAGCAGAGAGTGAGACGAGTATGGGTGTGAGAGAAGTATGATATGGTCTGTATTTATAGGCAAAAATATTTCATAGAGTGAGTGAGTTGGTAGCTGGTGCATGCATGCATGAGAAGTGTCACTCTTGCAGGCTAGGTGGCAGCCTAGGGGGTTACATATCTGCATGCATGTAACACGATTGGACATGTAGGGAGGCGCCATTGGACTTGGTGAAAGAGTACAAAAATGAAAGGTGTCGCCATCCCAATTGGCGAATAAGAGGTGTCATTGGTTGTAGAGTAGGCACAGGCTACGTGACATCCTTTGGGATGCCATGCCTGAATGCATGTAACACTATTAGAGGTGATGGGAGGAGACTTACAAGTTACAATGTAGGTGCAGAGTAGGCGCAGACTAGGTGGCAGCCTAGGGGTTTACATATCTGCATGCATGTAACACGATTGGACATTAAGGGAGGCGCCATTGGACTTGGCGAAACAGTACAAAAATGAAAGGTGTCGTCATCCCAATTGGCGAATAAGAGGTGTCATTGGTTGCAGAATAGGCTCAGGTTACGTGAGAGCCTTTGGGATGCCATGCGTGTAACACTATTGGCAGCCTTGGGGGTTACATCCTTACTTAATTGAAATTCAGTATGATATTTTTAGTCTTACGTTTATCATAACATTGATTCACTTAATCTGTCAAACCTTCCAACCTTCAAACGTTCATACAATCAAACCTTCAAACCTTCAAACAATCAAACATACAAACCTTCGAATAACTCATAAACTTCAAACATTCCAACCTTCAAACCTTACCACCATCAAACCTTCATACAATCAATAAACTTCAAACATAGAAACCTTCGAATAACTCATAAACTTCAAACATTCCAACCTTTAAACCTTCAAACAACCCTACGCAATGGCCTCTGCACCATAATATGTCATCAAAGCACATTTCAACGGTGAGACATACATTTGTCCCACCTCTGGGTTTTTGTTTAGAGACACAGACAACATCTGATTTCTTTTAAACGGGAAAGCCAATTTCTCGTACTTCAAAAAACGATTAGAGTCCAAACTTGGACGAGGCCCGGTGACACATATATTTTATCAGAATCTAGTTTTTTTTGGAAACAACCAAATAATTTTTTATAAGGTTGAAGTTCAAGATGACGAGGATCTCCAGAATATGTTTTCCAGCCATGTGTATTCTGGGTACGACTCTATTGAGTTGTACATTATGCTGCGAGAGCCTCAGGTGACACAAGTGGTTGATCCTTTGGAGAATGAACAAGCTGAGGTAGATGCAGTTGATGAAGAAGAAGAAGATGACGAGTTAGAGTTTGATGAAATGGTGAATGATGATTCCGACGATGATGGCATACCTAGTATTCCTGCAAACGAAATCTACACACCACCTCCGCACATGACAAACTTCAACATGGGCGGAGATGAACCGTCTACTGATTTATTTTTCAATCCGTATATGCAGTCGGATGAAAACTTAAAAGAGAAGGACAAGTTTTGTAACAGAGAGGAATGCATCAGAGCCATAAAAAAATTCCACATGCTCAACTCGGTTGATTTTAAGGTGGATCGTGTCAACCCAAAAAGGTACAAGATCAAGTGTGTCCACCCTGACTGTATGTTCAAGCTGACTGCATCATACAGATTAAGAAGTGATTGTTGGGTCATAGGTTCCATGACTACCCACACTTGTGTAAGTTCTACCCAATCACAGGACCACCAAAAACTTAATTACGATCTCATCTGTCAAGAAATCCTACCACTGGTCAGCAATGACCCATCTTTGAAGGTGAAAACAATCATCTCCCACATCACCATGGTTTTTAACTATACTCCGTCTTACCGTAAGGCATGGTTAGAAAATACTAAGGCGGTTGAAAAGGTGTATGGAAACTGGGAGGAGTCATACCAATAACTTCCTCGCTACCTGAATGCACTAAAGACGTATTCTTCGGGTACTGTTTACGTTCTGGAAATAGTGCCAGCATACGCCCAAGATGGTAGTCAACTAAACGATAACAGAATATTAAGTCGAGTGTTTTGGGCATTTCAACCTTGCATCACATGGTTTGCATTATGCAAACCAATTATACAAATTGATTGGACTTAGTTGTATGGGAAGTACAAAGGCACGCTACTGATGGCAGTTGCACAAGATGGCAACAACAACATTCTCCCCATTGCCTTTGCCCTAGTCGAGGGGGAGACCGGTGGTGCTTGGAGCTTTTTTCTGAAAAACCTGCGGACACACGTGGCTCCTCAACCATATCTATGTTTGATCTCGAACATACATGCCTCCATTGAAAGTGCCTACAATAATCCTGCAAACGGTTGGCATGACCCTCCTTCTACGCATGTCTATTGCGTTAGGCATATCGTCCAGAATTTCACGAGGGAGATCAAGGAAAAAACACTAAGGAAAGCGGTTATGAATGCGAGATATGCATTGACACAACCCATATTCAAATATTACCACAACGAGATCCGTTTGTCAAATCTGGAAGCCGGTAGGTGGATCGACAATATTCCGATGGAAAAATGGACTAGGTCATACGACAATGTCCAAAGATGAGGGCACATGACAACGAATCTTATTGAATCGATGAATGGGGTATTCAAAGGCATAAGAAACCTCCCGATCACTGCTTTGGTAAAATCTACGTATTTTAGGATGGCTGCGTTGTTTTCCAAAAGAGGTGAAATATGGAATGCGGTGTTGCAATCTGGACAACTATGGAGTGAAAGCTGCATGAAATACATTAAGGAAGAAAGTGCCAAAGCCAACACTCATATGGTTATACGGTTTGACCGACACAACCACAACTTCATTGTGAAAGAAACAATCGACCACATCGAAGGTCTGCCAAGACAAGAATATAGGGTCATGCTACCTTCTCGTTGGTGAGATTGTGGCAGGTTTCAAGCATTTCGTATTCCATGCTCTCATGTCATTGCCGCTTGTGCTTATACCCATCAAGACGCGCTGCAACTTCTGTCACACATTTACAAATCTGAAACGTTGCTTAACGTTTACAACAACAGCTTTCCTTTGGTAGCAATACCATATTATTGGCCTGCATACGACGGCGAAATAGTGTGGCACAATGACCAAATGCGAAGGAACAAGAAGGGTCGTCCCAAAAGTAAGCGCATCACAACAGAAATGGACGATCTTGACAAGCTGGAAAGAAAGTGTGGTTTATGCCGTCAGGTCGGACACAATCGCAAAAATTGTCTGAATCGGGCGTCTGCCTCGACCACATAAAAATTGTAATACATAAAATCTTTCCTTAATTATGTTGTAAACATTAGGGTTTTCTGTTAATAGATTTTGCTACAATAAATATTGCGCGTACAAGAAAAATACACGATATTCCATCTACGAAATTACAACTGTTAACACAATTTCATCTGACCCATGCATCATCAACATTACATCGCTGTCTGTTTTGACTTCCTCCAACCATACATTAGGTCTTCCTGTCGCATGTGAGGTTTTTGTTTGTTTTCGTTGGATCCTTAGAATTTTCCCCCCTCCGCAATGTCTCAATCTAGCCATCGCATCAACTCCTGCTTCAGACGCTCCATAGAGTGAATGTGCCAGAATTTCATTTTCATCGCAGGTTTCGTGGCAGAGAAGATAACGTAACCATCTCTGCTAAAAATCATGGGCGATGTCATGACGCAAATAACAGAGTAAAAAATAACAAAACAGTGCGAGAAAGTGTGAGAAACGACGGAGAAACGGACAAATTATTTATAAAACAACATTTTGCCCTAGTTTTTCCCTAGGAGCCAAGTGAGATGGCACCTCGTCTCACTTTTAAAGTGCATGCACCATCTCACTTGGATAAAAGTGAGAGGAGGCGCCAAGTGATATGGCGCCTAGGGCAAAACTAGGGGTGGAGGCGCCAAGTGAGATGGCTCCTCCTTTGGGGAGTCATCTGAAACATGGTTATTTGTGTAATTTTTTCCGAAACGCGGTTATTTGCGGAATTTTATTTTAATACCTGGTTATTGTAAATAAAATTCTGATTACCTGCTATGAATGCAATAAACAAGGTCACTACAAAATTGAGTGTCCAAGGCTTCAGAAGGAGAAACATAAAGGGAAGTTAGTTAAGGAAAAGAAGAAAAGTCTTATGGCAACATGGGATGATTCTGAATCTTCTGAAGACGAAACAGAATCAGAAGATGAACAAACCAATATAGCTCAAACCGACAACTTATCAGATGTCTCAGAATCCTATGAATCAGAATCAGAATCAGAATCATACACTGAAGAGGTATTCCCTGACTTCACTGTTAATTTCACTAAAGCTGAACTAGGAGAAAGTCTAAGTGAAATTTTGGAAAGATATCAGCAACTTCGAGTCAAATTCAGGAATCTGAAAAAGGATCTTGCTTCTGACTCTGAAGTAACTGAGAGTCTGAGATCAGAAAATTCTGAGTTAAAAGAAAAAAATTCAAAACTAGAAAATGATCTACAAAACTCTCAGAAGGAAATAATCTCAGAAGATCCTAGTAATGTTGATAAGATCATAAAGAAATATGATCAAAGCTTTCAGAAGTTTCTAGCTAAAAACATAGATAGAAGCAAAATGGCTTCAATGATCTATAGAGTTAGCAAGAAAGACAGAATAGGTATATGATACAAAGGCAAAGTAACTCAGCCTAAGAAAGTTAAGGATCTGGTTATCAAACGTACTCCTCTCTATTATCACTTCACCACTGGGTACACACATCATATTAAATATACATCTCACTCTGCAAACTCTTATGCTAATCCAAAGTTCAAACAAAACTTTAAATACTCTAACCCAAGAGGACCCAAAAAGAAGTGGGTACCAAAAGACAAAATCATCTATGTTGCAGATATTTTTAACAGTAAGGTTGATACTCCAGTACTAACACCTGGACTCTGATTCTCTCTACTCATGGAGGAAAGAAAGCATATGTTCTAAGGCTTGGAATCTAAAAGATTCTAAGGTTTCAGAGGCAATCAGAAACAGAAGATTACTGGCTCTGAAACTATTGGAAACAGGAATGGAAATACAACATCAGAAGCTATGAACTAAGCATGTCTAAAAGGAAAGTTTTCAGAACTTTCTTTTAAATCATAAAATGTTGATTCTTCCTCTAGGCCATTAGAAACATCTTATATTTCAATCCTTTTGGATGTACTTGTTTTATTCTAAACACTAAAGAAAATCTGAACAAGTTTGATTCTAAAGCACAAAAGTGTTTTCTGCTTGGATATTCTGAACGCTCAAAAGGCTATAGAGTATACAACACAGAAACTCTGATTGTTGAAGAATCAATCAAAGTCAGGTTTGATGACAAGCTTGGCCAGCAACAGCCAAAGCAAATTGATATTTCTGTAGGTACATAAGATCATTCCTCAAACTCTGAAACTTCAGAAGCAAAGGAAGACTCTGAAGCTAAGAAAAAGTAAGAAGCAAAGGAAGACTCAGAAGATCACCCTCTTGACAATGCTCTGGAAAATCTCAGAATCTCTGAACAACCCACTCAGAAAAGGTTTCCTAGAATCTCTTTAGCTCACAAAGAAGACGAGATTATTGGGAGAAAAGAAGATCCCATCAGAACAAGATCCTCTCTCAGAATCAATGAAGAATCATTGTTTGGATTGGTATCTCTGATTGAGCCAACTTCTATTGATGAAGCTCTGGAAGACAATGATTGGATATTAGCAATGCAAGAGGAACTCAATCAATTTTCCAGAAACGATGTATGGGATTTAGTTCCAAGATCCAAAGGATTCAACATTATAGGAACCAAATGGATTTTCAGAAACAAACTGAACGAGCAAGGATAAGTGATCAGAAACAAAGCACGACTAGTTGCACAGGGTTATAGTCAACAAGAAGGAATTGACTATAATGAAACCTTTTCCCCAGTCGCCAGGTTAGAGTCTATCAGATTATTAATTTCTTTTGTTGTTCAAAATAACATTTCATTATATCAAATGGATGTTAAAAGTGCATTTTAAATGGCTACATAGAAGAAGAAGTTTATGTCCATCAACCTCCTGGCTTCAATGATTCAAAAAATCCAGAACATGTTTTTAAATTAAAAAAGTCTTTGTACGGTTTAAAACAAGCTCCTAGAGCTTGGTATGATCGTTTGAGTAATTTTCTTTTAGAAAAAGATTTTACCAGAGGGAAAGTGGACACAACTCTATTCAGAAAGACATTTAAAAATGATATCTTAATTTGTCAAATTTATGTTGATGATATTATTTTTGGAACCTCTGATATCTCCCTTGGAAAAGAATTTGCTGAGACCATGCATGCAGAATTTGAGATGAGCATGATGGGAGAATTAAAGTTCTTTCTGGGAATTCAGATCAACCAGACTCCAGAAGGTACTTACATACATCAGACAAAGTATGTCAAAGAACTTCTAAAGAAATTTCAGATGTCAGAAAGCAAAGATGCTAAGACACCAATGAATCCAACCTGCATTCTTGGAAAAGATAAGGTAAGTATGAAGGTAGATCAGAAGCTCTATAGAGGTATGATTGGATCCCTTCTCTATCTGACTGCATCTAGACCTGATATATTATTCAGCGTATGTTTATGTGCTAGATTCTAATCAGATCCTAGAGAATCTCACTTAACTGTTGTTAAGAGAATTCTGAGGCATCTGAAAGGTACTACTAATCTGGGTTTGTGTTACAGAAGATCAAAAGATTTCATACTAGTAGGTTATTGTGATGCTGACTTTGCTGGAGATAGAATTGAAAGAAAGAGCACCTCTGGAAGTTGCCAGTTTCTGGGTGACAATCTTATCTCGTGGTACAGCAAGAAGCAAGCAACAATTACACTCTCAACAACAAAAGCTGAGTATATATCTGCTGCTGGATGTAGTTCTCAGATGATTTGGATGAAAAGTCAACTAGAAGATTTCAATCTTTATGAAAGTAAGATTCATATCTTCTGTGACAATACTTTTGCTATTTGTCTTTCTAAAAATCCAATTTTACATTCTAAAGTTAAACACATTGAAATTAAATATGATTTTATAAGGGACTATATTCAGAAGGGAATTTTAAATTTAAACTTTGTAAAAACAGACCATCAATGGGCTGATATTTTTACCAAACCCCTTTCAGAAGATAGATTTAAATTCATCTTGAAAAATATTTGTATGGAATTATGTCCTGAATAAAATTATATTTATCTTATGTGCTTGACTTCAGAATATTCTGAAAATGAATGCTCTGATTAACAACTCTTCAGAAGTTAGAAGAGAAGTTACATCAGAAGCTATATGTAATATTCTGAAATGTTCTAACGTTTCATTTCAAGTATAGCTCAGAAGTTCATTAGATCAATCTGTTGTTCCATGCAACCTTCAAGAGATGAACACTTGGTGTGTTTCTGAAAGTCACGCGTGCTAAGCTATTGACACTGTTCTAGGTAACTGTTATGATTTGATTAAAATCTCACGCTTTCCCCTCACTTTTCAATTTTCATTAAATTCTAAGTCATTTTTTTTCAAAACCTATTTCTGAAAAGTCTTCATATAAATACTTTTGTAAAAACCTTTCTCAATTGTTGTTTTGTTGAACCTCTAAATGTTTTATTATAAAATTTTTAAGCTCTTCAACTATTTTTTATTTACTTTTTGATTATGCCAAAAAGGGGGAGAAAATGAGTATTTTGATCTAATATCTGATTAACAGTTATGGGACTAAGTCAAACATTCTAACAAAATATAAGATTTCTTTCTATGTTTTAAAGAACTTTGCAGGTATCGTTTAAACTCTAGGAGTTTATTTCAAATGAACATTATCTTCAAAATAACCTGATGAAGAAACCTCAGAAGAAAAATTCCAAAGCTCTGATGAAAATTCTCAGGAAGTTTTTTTTATAGAAATATTTATTTCAGGGGGAGATTCCTATCTCTTATTCAAATTTATTTCTATATCTGAATATATTTTTGTCATCATCAAAAAGGGGGAGATTGTTAGAACAAGATTAGTTCTGATCATATCTCAGAGTTTTGATGATAACAATAAATTATATTTTATATATTTGATACTCTGATGAACGTATTTAACTATTTCAGATAATGTTCTGACAGAAGCATCTTGAAGTGCTGAGTTGAAAATAAACGAAGAAGTTCTTTGATGAAAGAACTATTTGTTTTAAGTGCAAGTACTAATGCTGATGCTGTCTCTGATAATGTTCTGACAGAAGCATCTTGATGTGTTGAGCTGAAAATATATGAAGAAGCTCTTTTGATGAAAGAACCTTTTGCTTTAACGCAAGTGCTGATGCTAATGCTAACTCTGGTAAGATAATTAGTTTATTACATCTTCTAACGCTTGGCAAGTTTCTGTGTAATCTATGTTTCAGAAGTTCTTTGAAAGAAAGTGTTGTTCAGAAGATCTTTGAAAGCAAGTGTTGTTCAGAAGATATTTGAAAGCAAGTGTTGTTCAGAAGATATTTGAAAGCAAGTGTTTCTCAGAAGATATTTGAAAGCAAGCGCTGATCAGAAGTACTTAGCAAGCAAAGCGTTGTTTAGAAGATATGCAAGCATGTTCTGAATCAAGACGTGAAGCCAAGTTCTGAATGAATATAGAAGCCAACAAATATTGTCAAGCTTCAGGAAACATGTTCTTATAAGTGTCGTTTGCTCATTTAATGCAAAGACGGCTACATGCACTCAATTGTCTACGCTAGTGCATTGGAAAATGGAATAGTGCAAGGAAACACGCAAACATTTAATTCTCTCCATTTGAAGGCAGCAACGATCATGTTTCTTCATGCTATATATAGAAGAACATTAATTGCAAGCCAACTAACGCTTGAACGCTCAACTGCTCAACCAAAATACTGAAAGATTAAACAACTGAAGTTCTGAATAGAACTGAACTATTTCAAAAGAAGCTAAAGCTACGTGAAATATTTTGGACTCACAAATTCATTATTCATACACTTTGTGCTATAATATTCTTAGTGAAAAATCACAGTTGTGATATAGCTTTCTTAGAAGCAAACTTTGTTTCACTATTTGTAAAGATTTATATCTTGTAATTTTTCCTTGAGAGACCAAAGTTGGTCAGATTTCTCAAGTAGACTAGGACTAGTTTGAGTCTTAGTGGTGTTAGTCACTTGTAAGTTTACTTGTGCATTGTTAGTCACAACAGTTGTTGTATGATTGTAATCAGTTGATTATAGTGGATTAAGTCCTTGTTGAGAAAGGCGAAATCACCTTGGCGGATGGACTGGAGTAGTTTGAGTTCAAACGAAACAGGATAAAAATAAACTTGTCTTTCCTTTATTGTTGTGCCTTTAAGAAAAAGAAAAAGAGAAACTTATTGAACCCCCCCCCCCCCCCCTTCTAAGAGAGAAGTGGTATGTATGTTCTACCAATTTAGAAGTTGAAACATGATGACACTGAATCAAGGAAATACGAGTGCCTGTTTAAATTGCGCAAATACCATAAAGAGGATTGTACATGAAAATTTAATGTGATTTCTGGTTTACATAATCATGCATTGCAATCCAAGCTAGTTGGTCATCCTATCATATGTCGCCTTAAACCGGTGCATGAGGAAATTGTTTCAGACATGTCTTTAATTAGCGTGGCGCCTAAAAACATTCTTGCAGATTTGAAATGGAAAAGACTTGAAAGTGTTTCAAATATCAAGCAGGTATACAATACGCGTTATCAAAGTAGTATGGCGATAAGAGGTTAGAGATATGAAATGCAACAACTTTTAAAGCTTTTGGATGACAACCAATATGTTTCTAGGTACATAGTTTATGAGGATAAAGTCAGAATTCGTGACATATTTTGGACTCATTCCAAAAGTATCAAATTGTTCAACATATTTCCCATCGTTCTCATAATTGATTCAACATATAAGACCAACAAGTATAGGCACTTACTCCCTGTGTTAGCGACCCCGCACCATTTTCAAAATGAATGTGCTTCCTTGATATGGGCCATCTTATAGAAAGTGCATATGACGGGGTGTGTATTGATTTGACAAGATATGGGTTCTCAGAGATATTTTTCCACTTCAAAGTGGTCCATCTAAAGACCCTTTTGGTTGCATCATGTGCATAGGGTGACATTCAAAATTGTTATATTTTATTGAAGTTTATTTGAAATAAGGGTGTCTATACCAAGTGCATCATTGGAGCAGACGATACATTCAACAAAAGAGACATAAACTTGGCCGAATCAATTTCTGAAGAGGATGGAAGAGCTCACCAAATTGAGAGAGCTTGAAAGAGAATCAAATCAAGAAAATTCGAAGGTGGAGCCAGTTGTAGATTTATGCAGTGATGGATCTTTTGATGCATTTTAGATTGTAATCGATACACTTTTTTTGAATGTATTATCGTCAATAATGTAATCTTGATATGATTTAATACATATATTCAGGAATTATGGCGTAAATGTAGACCGTTTTTGTTTACTCATTTTATGATTTACAACTTCTATATATATTTTCTAAGTTTCTAGTTTGGCTCTGGTTCAAGGGAGATTTTATATATGCATGTCTGTATAAACCCCATTTTAGTTTTTTTTAAAAGCCCCGAGGAACTTTTCTGATGTGCATATCGGGAAACACCCTTTTTTGGTAAAATAATGGGGTTTATTCAGATATGCATCTCTGAAAAGTGCCATGATGATATGATAAGGTTTCCAAAGTCCAAAGTGATCCAAGCCTTGTATAAATAGGGTGTCTCTCATCCCACTTTCTACAAAAACACCCAATATCTGAAAATGAATACATATCCCCACCTTGCATTTGGGTATTTCAATGGTGAGAAGTCGCCATTTGAGTTTAGGGTTTGCAAGGACATAACTCGTGCTGACCTGATATCTAAACTGAATACGCTCATACGATATCCAAAAAATCGATGCATCGTCAAGCTTGAGTATCGTTTACCCCCGTTTGACAGCAATAGGAATATAGAGTTCACCAACTTCAAACTGAAGATGGATGCAGATTTAGAGGTTATGTGGAGTACTTTTCGTCGATATGAAATAAAGGATTTGATTGAAGTGGATGTGAAGATTTTAAGATCCGTCGACGATATTATCAACATGTTATAATATTCGAACTACCTGTTTATAACGATGTGTAATGTTAATTTTATGATTATCAATTATCTATGTAATGTTAAGTATTTAATTTAAATGTCAAGTTGTTATAAATTTTCAATTTATCCATAATGTTGTCTCTCTGTGTTTTCTGTTTTTTATTTGAAATCAAAGATATTTTTTATATACATCTCCAAAGCATATCAGACATTAATTCGAAGATGTACCTCTGAAACAAATTTTAGTAAAAATGATTCATGGTGCATTCGGGAATACATCTTTGAACTATAAGGGCATTTTTGGGTTTTCCCTAGGTTTTGTGAGAAGGAACAAGGGTGGCAAAAGAAATTACCCATATTTTTCAGGATTTTTTATCCCGACTCTAAAAACCCATTACCCATTAGGGCTAGCCTGTATGGGCCGCCGGTAGTCCGTTAGGTCTGCATAACTATAAATTTAAAAAAATTATATAAATACTTATGTTGCCTCACTCAAAAACAACACATTGATTTTTCTCACCGCACTAAATTTTATCTCTATTTTATTTAATCTTTCACTTTTAAATATTATACATTGATATAATCAAATTAATGTTCAATTGTTTTGTGTTTAGTTCACAATTTTCTCTTATTTTAAATATTAGATTATTATTATGACTATTATTATATACAATTTAGATATGTATTGTATTTAAAAATATATTATAGTGTTTATAAAAAATAATATAGTACTTAAAAATATATCATGCTTAAACTAATATAATTTTTTATTGTAATTATAATAAATATTATGGGGTTTTATTTTCATTTTTGAATAAAAACAATTAAAAAAAGTTTGTTTAGGATCGGGTAGCCCGAAGTCTGTACAGGGCCAGATTCGAGTAGTAATTTTTTTAGCTCATATTACAAAAGAGCTTTTTGGTCCGACCCTAAAAAGCTCGAGGTCCGTCAGGGCCATCCAATTTAGGACCGAGTAGTCCATTTTGATAGTTCTAGTTGTGATTACGCATTTGCCCTTGCTATAAATTGCCTAATTTTTAAAAAGTTTTGGCAAATTCTGGATTTTTCATGCAATTACCCGATATTTTGTTAAATTTCCCGTTTAGATATTCAATTAATGGATGTTTTGAAAAAATGATCAGATATTTTGCATAAGAATGCAGAAATACCAGACATTTGCAAATTGCTGGAAAATATTTAAGGCTTTTTGGAAAAACTATGCAAAATTACTAGATTTTTCAAAAAATCCAGAAAAAAATTATCAGATATTTCAAAAATACCAAAAACATATTAAACACACCTGATATTTTGAAAAACCTGGTATGCACAAAAATATTCGAATATTTAGAAAAGTCTGGTAGGCAGTAGTGAAAATTTTTTGAATTATTTTTTTTATACTTTTTAAACAAAGTATAGCGAATAAAACATATACATATAATGCAAAAGTGTTATAATATCATTATAAAACAAATTATGTCGACTTCCTAGCTGTTTATGCCTAGTGCCTAATATGTCTCACATATGTTGATTCTCATGCTCTTGCAACTTCACTACAATTCTATCTTCATCGGTCTGTGACGGGAGGCAAATAACAATCGGTGAACCCAATTATTGTTATTAACAAAACAACTGCAATTATTTTGTGTCTACTTTACACTATGCTTGAAGCTATCACTAATGGGAAGAATGTGAAGATTCATGGACAACGAGACCAATATAACAATGTATCTAGAAGCAATATGGTAACCCACATCAGGAATCATCATCCACTTATCATAACCCTGCACACTAAAGCCATCAACCTGCAATGCACTCCTAACATCTGTTATTGTGTCATAGAACAAATTGGAATACAGTTGGTGGCGTTGATAAACTTTAGTGTCTAGTTGATTCTTAATCAAAGGCCGAGACTCTTCACCCCCATCCAAGTAAAGCCGCAATAGCCCAAAAACCACAATTTCCATCGTCACCAACATCAACAATGTCAACAATATATTGATGTAAGAAAACTCGAAATTGAGACAAATATTCTAGTTTTGAAGACACGTTACACAATTCACTCTCATTTTTTTTTGTACATGATCTTTCCGTACTCCGACTTCCCTGTGAACACTCAACATACTCCCACTATGAAGGATCACGATGCACATCACTCTCTTCACCCTTTTACTCTTCTTATTTCCCTTCTCTCACTTGTACTTCACTGGTGATGGACACATGGAAGTTGTGGATGGAAGTGTTAGTTACTAAACTTTTTTATTCATTTCCCTTTGGCCTACAATATCCAGTGTACTGAAATACTTCTTTAGCTCTTCACACTCTTCTTCTAAATCCAACTGTGTGCCATTTTCTTTTGCAGTGGCCTCATACTCTTCAATAAATAATTTCTTCCAAAATATATGTGTCGAATCTAATGGAATAAGCTCTCCTTGTATTTGATAACACGCAAGTTCACACGCATAAGGTAACCCATGTGTTGTTATAATGAAGCAACCATATGCTTCTTTGTCAAAACCAACAAATTTTATCCTTTCCAACTCCTTTCCAATGTGTTATATACATTGTCTTGAAACAAAGTTGTGTAATCAGGAGTAAAATGGAGTGTTATACCGAGCTCAATGTTGCATAATTTTTTTTGAAATGACACTCTAGTTGAACCTAATTGCATCTTCAACATGGTGTTAACAACATTCAAACTTCTACATAAATCTCCACTGGTACTTGTCAGCATATTTTTTAGTCTTCAGTGAGCATACTAAACCCTAAAAAATATAAACATAACAAAATGTCAATATTTGATAGTAAGTATTGTAACTATATTCATAGTAACATCAGCGTACCTACTTGTTGTTGTGTTCCATATATGAGTGACTCTATTAGTCCAAGCAGTAGCAAATCTTTATTTATAGGGATTTAACCAAGTTCTGTTCACATACTGAACAAATTTTGGAATATCAGCACAGAGAACTTCAAAATGCATTAGGTGTACTACAAAATCAATCTATGTATTAGAATATATGATGTTGTTCCATATATCCATAACATGCTCATGCCTATGCGATTCCACATACTCCTTACATTTCATAACACTTGTTGTAATATGGAACAGACACAACAAATGGGTTGATTTTGGAAACACAACTTCTACATCATTCATCAATGCCAGTTCACAGCCGGTAACCAAAATATTTGGTAGCAACCTATCAGAAGCAAAAAACTATTTTTATCTTTTTTAGTGCCCACACGAATTTTTCCTCCCTTTCATGTTCCAGATATGTAAAACCAATTGAAAATGTCAACTTCGTAGATGTAACACCAACAATCTCAAGTAGTGGTAGTCGATACATGTTTCTTTTGCACGTACGCTAAATCATCAACAACCCCCAACAACTTCTGAAACAAATAAAATTAAAATAGAATCATTTGGCATAAGAAGTTGGCATAAGAAGTACCTGTCTATTTTGTATGTGCAATGAAAAATCAACACAAGATGAAACACGTTCAACAACTTCACTGAATCAGGGCGCGTCTAAAATATATCAGCAATAACATTGGAAGAATCCTTGCTTCTTGTCCAATACATGTATTTATCTTCATGAATAAGACTCATCAGATGTTGCGTTTCAGTCAACGGACCTCTCTTGCTCGCCTGTATGTAGACCTAGCCTTCTAGACATAGGTAATGCTTGTTAGGTTTTCTGGATCTCTATCTTTTCAAAGCAGTAACTATCTATCTGGGTGTTATATTGTATTTGGTCATGTTATTCACAAACTTTTTTTCAAGATCTTTTAAACAACCTAATACATCATTCTCATTTAAGTCCTTAGCTAGCATATGATTGTGAAAATCACATATAACCGTAACCTTCTAGCCGCTTCCACTTGGCAAAGACCTCAACATAAATGGACATTTAACTTTCATAGTATGATTACCTGCAACCACAACCTTCTTCTTATAGTTTTCTCCCCTATCACAACCCATAATCAATTTATCATTCCTCCCATTCATCTTATTTTTGGTATCAGAACAAAAGTAACAATAATAATACCATGTTTTTTACCAACGGACTGCGCCTATGCCAAACGCCAGTCTGAGAGGGGAATATCTGACATATACAAAATAAATTATCAACATATGAGGTATCATAAATAAGGATTGCACATTCATGTTAAAAGTATACATTTATGTAAAACATACCGCGTCAGTAGTGAAAAACTGAGTAAAATCCACATCGGTACCATTAGAAACAGGACCAAACAATTGGAGCATATTGAACTACCGAAGTTTTAGCTTTATCCAAAAAATCTGGTATATCAGACTTTCCAAAATATCTGGTATTCAACACTGTTTTTTCAGATTTTTTGAAATCTCCGGTAATTATGTTAAGAAATTTGTAGATTCAAGACTTTTCTAAAAAACGGTAAAACTACAAAAGATTTTGGATGTTGTCAAAAAATCCGGTAAATATTCATGAGATTTTTGGATTTAAAAAAACAGTATAACTGCAAATAATTTCCAGATTTTTTGAAAAAATCTGGTATAACTGCAAGATAATTCTGTTATTTGCTTAAAACCCGATAAAAATTTAAGGGGTTTCTGAATATTTGGAGAAAATCCGGTAAAACATCATACTGGATTTTTAAAAGTACGGTAAAAACACATAAAGCCAACTTCGCAAAATTTTTTGTACTTGGTTTTTAAAAGAACTACCAATACTTTTAACTTTCAGGTTTTTCTAGAGAGAATTTTTTACTACAACGTGAAAATTTGGATGGTAAAATAATGTGAAGGATAAATTTATCATTATGAAAAATTGGGGGAGTGTTAAATACAATTTAAGGAGTGACGGGAAGATTCCTCAAGTTATTGGTTTAAAGTTCATTATTTGACGGTAACATTTATTTATATTTATATATTAATGTATATAAGTTATTAACAAATATAAATAAAAAAAATATAAAAAAATTACAACAATATGTGAAAAGAGAAAAAAACCCCGTGTACCTTTGATTTTATAGTGAAGAAAATTAAATTAATTTTAAATGAACTGATTAAGTAAAATTGATTATGATTAAACACTACAAGAAATATCATCTCCAGCCTCGTGTTTTTGCCACGTGATTATCATATGGCTAAAAAAAGCCAGTTGCGACGTGATAATCACATGGCAACATGTTTTATTAATAAAATAAAGAAGTCTGATGGTTGTCTGACTTTTTTTATAAAAAAAATATGTTGCGACCTGGGAATCACGTCGCTAGTAAAAATATAATATAAAATATTTTAATTGGTCTAACGTTCAGATGGATGGGTTTTTGAAATTTTGAAAAAGTAAGTTGTGACGTGTTATTCACGTCGCAACATTTAAGAGGGAAAAATCAAATCAATACAGACTGGCATGATCAGCTTTTGCATGCATGTGAAGAAAGAGAATATGACTGTTGACATTGTTGCGACGTGAAAGTCACGTGGCAAAGTTGCGGCGTGATTTTCACGTCGCTAAATGGTTTATATATTTAATTGCATCACGTTACACCAAGAAGACAGTATATTGTCATCAAACAATCAAACACTCTTCTTCTTCATTAACCCTCTTCTCATTCCATCCCTCCATTAACCCTCAACTTCTTCATAAAACCTCTTCTTCTCCATTATAAAATCCAACTTCAATCTCCATTAATCCTTGTTTTTTCAGGTTAATTTAATTTAATTTTGTCTCTATTTTGTTTACAAGTTTTTATTTATTGTATTATGGGATTGTAATTTATTTTAATTTTTCTTTGAATAGAAGAAGATTGATATAGTAGAAGTAGATTGCAAAAATGTTGGACAAGAAGATTGAAGGAGTTAGAAGAGAAGAGGTATTTCTTGGAATTTTTTTTTTACATTTGGTATATTTTCTGAATTTAGTTAGATTTTAGGTTGAATTTGGTTAAATTATAATATTTTCTAAAGAGGTATATTTAATTTATTTATTATAAAAAACAAAAAAAACAAACAGAATAATATATAAATTTTATAAAAACAGTTTTAATGTTAATATATATTTTACTTAAAACAAATATAATATAATATTTTATGTATTGATTAAAAACATATATAAAAAAAATAGTTTTTTGTATTGAATAAAAACATATTTAAAAAACTGTTTTAATATGTATATATTTAGTAAAAAATATTTAATGTTATTATTATCAAATTTGTTTTATAATTAAAAAAAATTATATTTTATGTAGAATGTTAATAAAAATGGATTTATAATTTAAAAAAACATAAAAACTGTATTATATGTTAATAAAAAATATTTATATATCATATATATAGAATGTTAATAAAAACTATTTTATAATTAAAAAAATTATATAAAATTATTATATGTTAATAAAAAATGGTTTTATAATTAAAAAATATTATATAAAAACTATATTATATGTCAATAAAACATTAATATAGTATGTTAAAAAACATTATATGTCAATAAAATATTATATATAGTATGTTATAAAATATTATATATAAAAAACTGGTTTATGTATTTAATTATTATATATTATATGTATGTTAATAAAAACGGTTTTATAATTAAAAATTGTTTTATAAAAACTATACTATATGTCAATAAAAAATATTATATTAATTATTATATATTTAATAAACAATATTAATAGTATATTTAATAGTATATAATAAAAAACATTATATATTAAAAATAGTTAAAATAAAAGCATATGTTTATGTTTAATAGTATATATACATAGTATATTTTTAGTAGTAATAAGAATAAGAACAAGAACAATATGTTTAGGATTATTATTAAGTTGATTAATTAATATTTCTAATTAAAAAGGTTTTGATTATATAAATTTGCAGTAAATGGAATATTATAGGTATTATCGTAGTTGGATGTACGATAGACTATATCCAGGAAGACGCACACTTAAACCCAATTTTGTAGATGAAGTTAATGGTTTTATCACGTGGACGTTTGCTCAGGAACGTTGTCGAAGTGAATGAGGAGTTATGTGTCCTTGTCTTAAATGTGGATGTAGATATATAATTAGTGACCCAGAGGAAATAACACGTCATTTGCATATAAAAGGTTTCATTGAAAATTATTGGGTTTAGACGTATAATGGTGAAACACTGCCGAGTAATGTACCAGAGACTAGCAACATAGATGCTTCAAGTAGTCGACCGACTATGCAACCGCCTATGGAATTTGAGGAAAACTTTAATCTGATAGGTGACATGGTTGGTGATGCTTTTGGTGTTAACGTGACCTATGATCAACCAGAAGATTTTGACGGGGAAGAGTTGCCGAATGAGGAAGCGCAAAGATTTTATCAGTTGTTGAATGAGATGAATTCGCCGTTGTTTGAGGGGTCGTCAGACTCAAAGCTATCAATGTGTGTGAGATTATTGGCCACCAAGTCAAATTGGAATGTTCCTGATCAGTGTTTGGAGCACTTCGCAAAAATGATGTTGGACTCAACTGCAACGAAAGACAACTTGCCTGTGAGTTTCTATGATGCAAAGAAGTTGGTGTCGAAGTTGGGTTTAAGAGTAAGAAAGATTGATTGTTGCATTAATGGTTGCATGTTGTTTTATGACAACGAGTTTGGTACTCAAGATGGATCGTTGGAGGAATGTAAGTTTTGTCAAAGTCCAAGATATAAAGTTCGCAATAGAGCCATTAACAGTAAGCAAAAACGTGTAGCAGTAAAGTCCATATTTTATCTTCTGATAATACCAAGGTTAAAAAGAATGTTTTCTTCAATGCACAATACAAGTCAAATGACATGGCATCATACAAAAAAAACAAGCCTGGGCAATATGCGACACCCATCTGACGACCATGCATGGAAGCACTTTGATGAGGTACATCCTGATTTTTTCGCGGAACCTAGAAATGTCAGGCTTGGATTATGCTCTGATGGTTTTGCTCCATATGTCCAAGCGTCTGGAAGTGCGTATTCTTGTTGGCCATTTATTGTAACCCCTTACAATCTCCCTCCTGAGAAGTGCATGACAAAACCATACATATTTTTGACGTGCGTCATTCCAGGACCGTCGAGTCCAAAAACCGGAATTGATGTGTACTTACAACCTTTAATTGATGATTTGAAGAGGTTGTGGAATAATGGAGAATGGACTTATAATATATCCCGTAAACAAAACTTTTCTATGCGAGTTGCCTTGATGTGGACCATTAACGACTTTCCAGCATATGGCATGTTGTCTAGTTGGGGTACGCATGGCAGAATGGGTTGTCCGCATTGCATGGAATGCACTAAGGCGTTTACACTGGATAAAGTGGGGAAAAGCTCATGGTTTGACTGTCACCACAGATTTCTACCATCAAATCATCCCTTTAGAAAAAAAAGACAAATTTCAAAAAGGACGAACAGGTAACAGATCTGCCTCCGCCTTGATTGTCACCAGTTGCTATATGGAACCAAGTTTGTGAACTTCCAAAGTTTACAGATACTGGCAAAGCATGTAGAATTGAAGGATATGGGGTCACACATAATTGGACAAAAAGAAGTATATTTTGGGACCTCCCGTATTGGAAAGATAATTTGTTGTGCCATAATCTTGATGTTATGCATATTGAAAAGAATTTTTTTGATAACGTATTTAACACAGTGATGGATGTTAAAGACAAAACAAAAGATAATGTGAAGGCTAGACAAGACATGGAAATTTGGTGTAATCGTAAAGAGTTGGAATTCAAGCCTCAACCAAATGGAAAATTATTTAAACCCAAAGCTTGTTTTAGTCTGACCCCCCAAGAAGCTAAAGCGGTTTGTGGATGGCTAAAAGGTTTGAGAATACCCGACGGGTATTCTTCAAATTTAGCAAGGTGTGCCGATGCTAACACTGGGAAGTTGCATGGTATGAAAAGTCATGATTGACATGTTTTTATGGAACAATTGCTACCAATTACGTTCGGTTATCTACCCAAACATGTGCTTAATCCACTCACTGAAATTAGTCAATTTTTTAGAGATATTTGTGCGTCAGCTTTAAGAGTGGATGACATCATTAAGTTGGACCAAAATATTTCAGTCATTCTCTGTAAGTTGGAACAAGTATTTCCGCCTGGTTTTGTTGACTCCATGGAACATCTACCCATGCATCTTGCATATGAGGCTTATCTAGGAGGACCTGTTTAATATAGGTAGATGTATCCGTTTGAAAGGTTCATGGGTGATTCAAAGCGATCAGTGAAAAATAAAGCTAGAGTTGAAGGATCAATATGTGCATATTACTTACATCGAGAAACTTCACATTTTTGCAGTCACTATTTCAAGCACTTGATGTTAACTCCAAGAATCATAAGGAATCCTGTAAATGTTATCGAAAGAAGTCAGTACACCTTATCAGTCTTCGGGCTTCCAGGTCGTCCCTCTGGAAAGAAGGGTGAGCATTGGTTGACCCAACAAGAAATGCAATCTGCACATGTTCATGTCTTGATCAATTGCATTGAAGTTAAACCATATCTTGAGTAAGTATAATCCAACTTTTTAATTTTCTTTACAGTGTGAATATAAAATTGATTACCTTGAAACTTATAGTGTGTTTCTTTTTAGGGAATTTAACAACGCCTATTTTGATAGTACCGGTGTACAATCAACATCCGGTGTCATTCATGCCCAATTTCCAACATGGTTCAAGGAGAAATTGTATAGGGTTGTTGCACCGACTTCAAAAATACTCCATTTGAGAAACTTTTCTAATGGCCCTCGTCCAAGCACAAACAAATGGCACACATACTTCGTGAACGGATATAAATTTCACACTCATGAATGGACTGAAGGTAAAAGACCATAAACAGTGGCGTATTTGTGAAAGGAGTTACAGATGGTGGTGAAGATGACTTCTATGGTTTTTTTAAACATATCTACGAGTTAGTATACAATTACTTGGACTCGGAAAATAAAGTTATCTTTTTTTTATTGTGAATGGTATGATCCAACTAGAGGCACAAAAATAGATAAGACATATAGTACTGTTGAGATTCGAATGGACCGGAGGTACAAAGAGTACGACCCTTTCATAATGTCAAATATTGTTAGGAAAGTTTATTATGTTCCTTATCCTTCATTTGTGTCACATAAACGACGGTGTTGTGTTGTAATAAAAATAAAACCATTGGGTCATATTGAAACTGACGATCTAATGGAAGATGTTGCTTACCAAGTTAATGAAGTTGAAGTTAATGATGTGATTCCAGATGAACACACTACAAGTTTGTCTGATACAATGGTTGAGGGGAATCAAGTTGATGAGGATGAAGATCATGAAGATTCTGGATCCGGGGACAATATCACATCAGATGACGAGGATGATATGGATGATGAGCATGCCGATTTAGAATAATGAACCTATATTAATGAGAATTGTGTCTTACAATTTTACTTAACGAACCATCTATTGAATGAGTTAATGAATATGTATTCATGAGAATTGTGTCTTGTAATTTTACTTAATGAACCATCTCTTGAATGAGTTAACGAAAATGTATTGATGAGAATTATGCTTTTCAAATATATTATATGTTAACTTTTATTTTCTATAAATAGGTAAAAATGCCACCCAAGGATAATAAGGGTAAAGGTCCTAATGATAGTGGTAGGAAGCCCAGGCGTACAAGTGTAGTAGTATGCCAGTCACCTTACTCTGCCACGTGTCCTCTCCCGCAGAGTCAGGTTCATCATATGTCCATGGACAATACTATGCCTTTTACACCATTACTATCCTCTCAGAGTCCTCTTCAGTCTCATCTGGGAGTCCATCTTTTATTAGTCTATCTGGGGCCTCACCTGGTTTACCATTCCAGCAGACACAGGTGCCCTCATCCTTCCAGCACAGTTTTCCATTTCCCACACAGATACCCTTATTCGTGCAGCAGCCTGGAGGATCCATCACCCCACTTCCTACACAGATACCCTCATTCGTGCAGCAGCCTGGAGGATCCAGCACCCCACTTCCTACACAGATGCCCCCATCTGTCCAACAACATGGAGGATCCACCTCTTCACGACCCACACGGACTGGTCGCACCCCACATCCCACACATGTACCTGCATTCGATGATCATGCAGAGTCGGATGATGACGATCTTGGTGTGGACGATGATTAGATAGATGGGAGAGTTCTTCGAGGGGATGATGATCCGAGTGAGATTCATACCATTGATGGGAGATTTTGGATTTGGCCTGAAGGGAACTCGTAAGTTTCTTATTTATTGATTTTTATTTATAAGTACACATTTCTATTTTTAATATAACTTTATATACTTAATTATGCTAATTCAATTATTGTTGTTTTAGTTTCGGGCCGAGTCGGACTGCTGCCAGGATTATAAACTATATAATTCAGCAGAATTATATAACTTTTTTGAAGAGTTTTAGAGAAGTTTCGGATAAAGACGAATGGTTTAAGCAATTTCAGATATAATTAATTTATTTCTTAAGTTGTTTTTATTTAAATGACCTTTTCATTATTGTTATAATTTATCTAACTATTTATTTTAATGTCATACAACATTGCAGGCGAAATGTGTTTGGGATCCACTGAACCATAACAAAGTTTAAAAAAATTATTTTGGCAGGAGTTCAAGACGACTTTCTGACATGCTACGACGTGTTAGAGAGAATTGACAACTTTTGGGCATTCGTCCCAAATGGATAGGCAAAGAAGTTTTTGAACAACTTCTTAAGTATTGAGAATCAGATGAATTTAAGGCTAAATCTGAAATTGCAAAGAAGATGAGGGCATCGGAAAAAGGGGGTTGCCTTAATGCTGTTGGAAGTATTAGTACTGCTGAGCTTGCTCGACGCATGGTAATTATTACCACTTTTTAAAGTCATATTTGGATTTATAACATATATTATTAATTTAAGTTAATTTTTTATTTAGGCTAAGCATTTGGGGAGACAACCATTGATGACTGAGCTGGTTACCGAAACTCAGACAAAGAAATCGGGGGAATTTATTGACGAGCGTACAAAAAAAGCCCTGGTAAGTAAATTTATGTTTATATATATTTTTTAAGCAATTTTGTGACGTGATTTTCACGTGGCAAGTGAGATGTTATTGCGTGAAAATTGAGTGGCAACTGATAAGTTGTGGCGTTACAATCACGTGGCTATATGTTTTTTATTATTATTTTTATTTAATTTAATTTCATTAACTTTACTTATATATTTAACTTGATTTTTTTATTGTATGTGTAGGAGGATTATCAGGCATTGCTTGTAGAATTTCTGACCCATAATCCTCAGTATACTCCTCCTCTGGGAAAACCGGTTCATCCAGATGTGGATTTCTATATTTGGAGTCAATTTGTTGGGGGAAAGGGGCCTAACGAGTGGAAATTTGGCGGGCACCTTGAGGAGTGGGGATAAAACTCTGTATCAGAGAGCTGCGGACGGTGAAGGAGGGTCACGTCAAACAAATTTGACACCAGATCAGTTAGAAACAGTAAGACAATTGGCTAGACGCGAGTCTGAAGAACGTGAGGCCGCATTGAAGGCCCAAATGAAGGCGGAATTGAAGGCTCAAATGGAGGCAATGAGGGGTGGACATAATAGAGAAATGAAGGCAATGGCGAAGAGGCAGGCTGATATGGAGGAGGAAATGCGACAATTTATGCAAGCATTTGGTGGAAATCCCAATAATGGTGGTCAAAATAATAACCACCAAAATAATGATGACTTTCTTCGCGACTTTTCCGACGACTCGAATGATCATTCTGCTTAGTTTTATTTTTATTTTCTATTTAGTTTTTTATTTGTGTACTAATATAAATTTATAATCATATTTTATATTTAAAAATATTAAATTTAAATTTTAGTTTATTAATTTTATTATATTAAGTATATTAATTTATATATTTTGATATATTTAATTTTATTTTTGATAATTTGATTTATAATATTGAATTTAATAAATAAATTATAATATTTAATTTATAAATTTAATGAAACAAAAAATAATATTAATTATTATATCAAAATTATTATATTTAAAACTGAAAATAATTTATAAAAAAAAATAAGTTGCGACGTGTTTTCCACGTCACAAATTAGTGACATAAAAAACACGCCACAACACACAACGTAAAAGTAAATATAAAACCTGCTCTGACCTCTGTTCTGCTCTGATTGTCTTTGACCCTATAAAGTTTGTTGCGGCGTGAATTTCACGTGGCAACGTTGTGACATGTTTCCCACGTCGCAACAACATTGCCACGGACTCTCAAGCGACGTGTTTCTTCAGGTGGCAAAAATAAAGTTGTGACATGATTTTGGTGTTAGCGACGTGAGAATCACGTGACAAAATACAATTTATTTTGTAGTGAAAAATAGATTAAAAATAAGGTGATTTATATTTGAATAATTTTATAAAAAAATTAAATTGGACGATAAATTTTAATATAAAAACCATATTTAAACTTAAAATTTATAAATTTTATACTTAAATAAAATCAAATTTGAAAACATAATCAATTTTAATTTTAAAAAATTAAACATATTAAAAACACTCCAAAACCAATTTTACACATCTAAAATTATTTTTAACCCTTTAAAATCAAAACCAAACATACAAAGGAGAAAAATTGTAATTAAAATTAGTAACAGTTTTGTAATTAACTAATCATAAAATAATCAACTAAACATATTAAAATCATTTTTTTTTTCAAAAATTGTTAATCCTGCTCTGCCATAAAAACTTCATCTACTATGTAATGGGGGAGAATTAATGTGATCATATAGATGTTTAGAAAAACAGCAAAAATAAAAATCTGAATACCTGATACAAGGACACAAATAATAGTTCTTTGTTAGGTTTAATGCATCCTTTGATCTATTTAATTTTAAGTTTTACTTTAATCTTTTATTTGTTAGTTTTAAATCTCTTAAGTACACTTTCATTAGACACTTTAATAATGTCTATTAAATTTTATAAATTTCCATTAATTTGTTCATGCGCGTGACATTTAAGCTGATGTTTTTTATCTGACATAGAATTATTTTATTACATATTAATATAATTTTTTAAACAGAATGTAAATTGTATTTTATTTTTAGCAGTTTTCATTTTCACTCTCTCTCTACTCAAAGAAACCCTAGAAGAGAAAACACAATCCACCACTTTTACCTTTCTTTCCCTACTCCTCCTCTTCAAATGGGTTTGTTTTTGTTTTCGATTTTCAACTCTTTATCTCTATTCGTTTTTTTTTTCGTTTTTTTATTTGATTTATTTGTTGGTTTCTCAATCTAGTATGTATGAATTCGTATTCTGAAAATGATTTCTGGTGTATAATGTGTTATAATCTATTCTATTCTCCTGAAAGTAAGTTTTTGACATGATGCTTAAGTTGTCGAGATGAGAGAATAGGTTTTACTTAATTTTTTAATCTGTTTTATAGTTTTTAATTTATTGAATTAAATATATCATATCTCCTATCAATGTAGCGAGTTTTGATTTTGTCTATCTTTAAAAAAATTGTGATTCATCCCTTAACAAAACAAGATTCTCTCACCATAGCCCCTTAAAATAAAATAAAAATTAATATAAAAACAAATATAAAAAATAAAATAAAATTAGTTTTTATTAAATAATTATTTTGGTAATCTTTATTTTTGTTTTTATATCAATTTTATTATTTATGTAGTGAAAACTAATTTTCTCCATTAACTTTTATATTCATTTAATTTTATTATTTTTAACTATTTATTAAAAACTAACTTTTCATATTTATTTTTAATAATTTTGTAAGTCTAATATTTTATTGGGTTGTATACATTTTGTAAAATGCATAACAAATATATAATTATTTTAAGTGATAAAAATAAAATATTTTAAATATATAATTATATACATTTTACTAAGTAGCAATTATGAATATAAAATTAATTTTTTACTAAATAATTATAAGTTTTTACTAATTAATAGTTATAAATAATAATTAATATTGGTACCCATAATTAATATTTGTACTAATAAATAAATAATAATTAATAAAATAAAAACAAATATAAAAAGTACCAAAATAATAATTAATATAAAAGTTAAGTTTTTACAAAATAATTATAAATAAATAAAATTAAATGAATATTAATGAATTATTATGATAAATATAATTAAAATAGTACTTATGAATAAATATAAATATAGTGGAGTAAACGAACAAGTGTTAATATATAAATATATATTTGTTACATATTGTGATAAGAGTTTTAATATAGTCTAGTGGTTAGCAGCACGCTTGGCCAGCTTCATATAGCAGGTTTGATACTTGGCTGTAATATAAAATTTAGTTAAATTTTTTTTCTATGGTGAGAGAATCTATGTTTATTAAAGCGGGAATCACAATTTTTTTTTAAAGGAGAACAAAATCAAAACTCGTTAAATTAGGGGGTATGGTATATCTATTCTATTCTTCTAGTACGCAGTCTTGTATGGTGAACTATTTGGCTACTGAAGTATATTTAAATCTTATTTCACACAGAAAATTTAATGCATGACAATTGGTTACAATTATTGTCTTCAGATTAAATTTAATTATTTTATTGCAGATTTTCGTTTCTAACTGCTTCAGTTTTCAAAAGAAATTTGGAGAAGTTCTTACATCCTAATTAGAGAATGGAAGGCTTCTTAGAGAATCATTTTTCTCCAATCCTTTTTTTGGTGTAACTGATACCCTTGTTACCATTAGATAAAGTAAATTTAAGAAACCAAATAACTAAGGTAACACCTAATATTAACCCCCAAAAACAAAACAATATTAACTTTTTAATAAATTTGTTGAGTCAGTATCTAAATTGTCATGCCATTTTGATAAAAGTTAATAATTTTTCAAAAAAATTAATGGAAAAAACCAATAATACTAACAGAATAGTTTTAAGAGATCAAAGTATAACATTTTTTAATTAAAGAACAAAGCGAAATCTTAAATTAAATTAAAGGATTTGAAGATTAATTATACCTTCTTATTAAACATTAAAGACAATAAATGAACTAGGTTGAAGTTTGAAGGTAGAAGGCAACTAATTATACAATCTTATTTTGGGTAGTTGGCACTCCATCCATATGGGCAATGCCAACCATATTTTCCATGATGATTATAAAATACTTCTGTCTTTAATGGCTTTATGAGTGTCTGGGACATGGAGAACATTAGTATATTCTTCTGTCTATAATTATAAAATGTTTAGAAAATTTATTTATTTTTATTATCATTTTCTACAAGTTTTTAAACTTATTTGTTAACTATTTTTTAAATATATTATTCATTAATAATATTAACGATAAGTTTGTTATAATTTTTATTTCAAGAAAAAATATATATTTTTAAAATAATTAAATTAATTTTATTATTTTAATCATGATTTTTAAGATTTAAAAAATATATATATTTGTATATTACTTTAAAATGAAAAGCTAATTCTAATAATTTTTACAAAATATTTTTTTAAAACAAAAAT